>JAWRVZ010000547.1:0-40000 GCA_037043235.1 Rhodeus uyekii
ACCATCACACGCATCACACGCATCACACGCATCACACCATCACACGCATCACACCATCACACGTATCACACCATCACACAGATCACACGCATCACACCATCACACGCATCACACCATCACACGCATCACACCATCACACGGATCACACGCATCACGCCATCACACGCATCACACCATCACACGCATCACACCATCACACGGATCACACCATCACACCATCACACGCATCACACCATCACACGCATCACACCATCACACGCATCACACCATCACACGCATCACACGCATCACACCATCACACGCATCACACCATCACACGGATCACACCATCACATGCATCACACCATCACATGCATCACACCATCACACGCATCACACCATCACACGCATCACACCATCACACGTATCACACCATCACACGGATCACACGCATCACACCATCACACGCATCACACCATCACACCATCACATGCATAAAACGCATCACACCATCACACGCATCACACATCACACCATCACATGCATAAAACGCATCACACCATCACACTTATCACACCATCACACTTATCACACCATCACACTTATCACACCATCACACGCATCACACCATCACATGCATAAAACGCATCACACCATCACACGCATCACACCATCACACGGATCACACCATCACACCATCACACGCATCACACCATCACACGCATCACACGCATCACACCATCACACGGATCACACGCATCACACGCATCACACGCATCACACCATCACACGCATCACACCATCACACGCATCACACCATCACACGCATCACGCCATCACACCTCCACACGTATCACACCTTCACACGTATCACACGCATCACACGCATCACGCCATCACACGGATCACACGCATCACACCATCACACGCATCACACCATCACACGCATCACACCATCACATCATCACGCCATCACACGCATCACACCATCACACGCATCACACGCATCACGCCATCACACGCATCACACCATCACACCATCACACGCATCACACCATCACACGCATCACACCATCACACGCATCACACCATCACACGCATCACACCATCACACATCACACGCATCACACCATCACACGCATCACACCATCACACGCATCACACCATCACACGCATCACACCATCACACGCATCACACCATCACACGCATCACACCATCACACGCATCACACCATCACACCATCACACGGATCACACGCATCACACCATCACACCATCACACCATCACACGCATCACACCATCACACGCATCACACCATCACACGTATCACACCATCACACGTATCACACCATCACACGTATCACACCATCACACGTATCACACCATCACACGTATCACACCATCACACGTATCACACCATCACACGTATCACACGCATCACACCATATTATACACACATAAAACGCATCACACTATCACACGGAGTTATTATATTTTATGCAACATCACCTGTCACTGCGTTCGGAGTTAATCTACTTCCTGACAACAATAAAATGATGTTGATTACAACAGCTGTCATGGTTTTGATAGACGCGATCAGAGTGTCTCATGCATCTTGGCGTGTTTCAGGGATCACAGTGGTGCTGAGGAGGAAGTTTTCAGCTTCCCGGTTTTGGGATGACTGTCGGGAACACAAGGTGACGGTTATCCAGTACATCGGAGAGGTCATGCGTTACCTGTGCAACACACCCAAGGTAAAGACGGCTCTTGGTCCTGATCCTTGAGAGCTGATTCTCATGTGATAAATGATGATAAAATAAGGCTCTTAACATTCATCCGCTGATTCGTTCACCAAAACATCTCGTTATTTACTCACTCTCACGTCGTTCCCAACCTGTGAGACTTTCATTCATCTTTGAAACACATATTTCTCATGAAGTCGGAGAGATTTCTGTCCCTCCATTGAAAGCCTGTTCACCCAAAACTCTCATGCTTTAAAAATGATGGTAAAATAAAAAATAAATGGAACGGTTTAATCCAGGTCTTCTTTATTAAATATATGGAACGGTTTAATCCAGGTCTTCTTTATTAAATATGGTAAACACAGAGGCTTAAATATGTGTTAGTGCTTGTGCATGAAATGCATGATCATCCATGTTTATCATATTTGATGTGTTTTGAAAACCTAAACTCATTTATTGGAGTTACCTTGACTTTCAACGAAATCACAAGCATCTTTCAAGGTTTTTTTTGTGTTCCAAAGACTTTCTGATTTCCAAAGAGTTTTCACAGTCTTTTGTGTGCAGAAGGACATGAGATTTGTAATTTTTGATTGAATTATCGCTTGATGGTGTCACTTAATGTGAACAGAAGAGCATGTCAGTCTGTTAGTGTCTGATAGTGAGTGTCAGCGTTTGCTGTGTCTGTAGAGAGAGGATGATCAGGATCACAGTGTTCGTCTGGCACTGGGAAACGGGATGAGAGCAGACACTTGGAAGGAATTCCTGCGACGCTTCGGAAACGTGCGGATCTGTGAGTATTACGGAGCGACTGAGGCAAACATCGGATTCGTCAATTATACTGCGATCGGGAGAGTGAACAGAAAATCGGTGCGATCGGGAGAGTGGCTGCGTTCCAAAAGGTCCCATAATACACAAAACATGATGTGGAATCTGAGCTTTTTCTGCCAATATGCATGTTGATGAACTCACGTGTGAATGTGTGTTTGTTTGCAGATGATCATTCCTTTTGGCATCCTCAAGTTTGATCCAGAGACGGAGGAGCCGGTGCGAGGCGATTCCGGCCTCTGTATCCAAGTCATTCCAGGTAAATCAGCCGATATAGAGCTGGTTCTGCTGGATTCCTTGCAGTGTTCGGCTCTGGAGATGATTAAAATGCGGCTCACTGCAGAGACAAACGACATCCAGCTCCACCTCTCTGGATGCAATGGGTGGAGCTTAACCTAATTGGGTCATAACAGGATGTGAATGAGCCTTCAAGGTCCACCCATTGACTCTGCAGTGATGCTGTCGCTGTACTGAAACAATAAAGAGTGAGTGGCAGTAAATCACTGATGTGTGTTTGTGTGTGTGTTTACCATACAGGTAAAACTGGGCTGCTGGTGGCAAAGATCAATAAATTTGCTCAGTTTTCTGGCTATGCAAAAAACCCTGTGCAATCAGAGAAGAAGATACTGAGAAACGTGTTTGAGGAAGGAGATCTGTACTTCAACACCGGAGATCTCGTCCAGGCGGACCGCGACGGATTCCTCTACTTTCAGGATCGCATCGGAGACACGTTCCGGTGAGAAGCGTCCGCGGATCTGCTGCCTGAAGGATGCGTGGGAACGCTAGTAATTCATGTGTTTCTGGTGAATCAGGTGGAGAGGAGAAAATGTGGCAACAACTGAGGTGGCTGAAATTTTGCTCATGTTGGATTTCATTGAAGCTGCAAACGTTTACGGCGTGAAAGTAGCAGGTGAGGATGAAGGAGCAGCTTGTGTTGGAGGAGAGGTCAGAGGTCACATGTGTTTCTCCCAGGGTACGAGGGACGCGTTGGGATGGCAGCTCTCAAGATCACAGACGGGATGGAGTTTGATGCTTCTGCCACATACCATCACCTGAAGAAGCTCCTGCCGGCGTACGCCAGACCGCGCTTCATCCGAATACAGGTAACGTTACTCTGACTCTCCCAGTTGAATCATGGGATATGCCGTTCTGGGAAGGATCCGCTCTAAAGTCTCGTTAAAGAGTTAATGTAAATTCTGTCATCGTTTACTGGCCGTCATATCCTTCATCTAATGAAATCAAAAGAGACACAATCGCTTTATATAATAAACAGATTTAACTCAGGCTTTAAACATATAAACATTGATCAGCGAACAAAAACAGAAGCTCAACCAAACTTGCATAAACAAACCTGATAAATGGGAGAACGAACCTCATTGGCTCTCGTGGAACATCAGACGCGTCACGTGACGCGTGAGAACGAATCTCATTGGCTCTCGTGGAACATCAGACGAGTCACGTGACGCGTGAGAACGAATCTCATTGGCTCTCGTGGAACATCAGACGCGTCACGTGACGCGTGAGAACGAATCTCATTGGCTCTCGTGGAACATCAGACGCGTCACGTGACGCGTGAGAACGAATCTCATTGGCTCTCGTGGAACATCAGACGAGTCACGTGACGCGTGAGAACGAATCTCATTGGCTCTCGTGGAACATCAGACGCGTCACGTGACGCGTGAGAACGAATCTCATTGGCTCTCGTGGAACATCAGACGCGTCACGTGACGCGTGAGAACGAATCTCATTGGCTCTCGTGGAACATCAGACGCGTCACGTGACGCGTGAGAACGAATCTCATTGGCTCTCGTGGAACATCAGACGCGTCACGTGACGCGTGAGAACGAATCTCATTGGCTCTCGTGGAACATCAGACGCGTCACGTGACGCGTGAGAACGAATCTCATTGGCTCTCGTGGAACATCAGACGCGTCACGTGACGCGTGAGAACGAATCTCATTGGCTCTCGTGGAACATCAGACGCGTCACGTGACGCGTGAGAACGAATCTCATTGGCTCTCGTGGAACATCAGACGCGTCACGTGACGCGTGAGAACGAATCTCATTGGCTCTCGTGGAACATCAGACGCGTCACGTGACGCGTGAGAACGAATCTCATTGGCTCTCGTGGAACATCAGACGCGTCACGTGACGCGTGAGAACGAATCTCATTGGCTCTCGTGGAACATCAGACGCGTCACGTGACGCGTGAGAACGAATCTCATTGGCTCTCGTGGAACATCAGACGCGTCACGTGACGCGTGAGAACGAATCTCATTGGCTCTCGTGGAACATCAGACGCGTCACGTGACGCGTGAGAACGAATCTCATTGGCTCTCGTGGAACATCAGACGCGTCACGTGACGCGTGAGAACGAATCTCATTGGCTCTCGTGGAACATCAGACGCGTCACGTGACGCGTGAGAACGAATCTCATTGGCTCTCGTGGAACATCAGACGCGTCACGTGACGCGTGAGAACGAATCTCATTGGCTCTCGTGGAACATCAGACGCGTCACGTGACGCGTGAGAACGAATCTCATTGGCTCTCGTGGACATCAGACGCGTCACGTGACGCGTGAGAACGAATCTCATTGGCTCTCGTGGAACATCAGACGCGTCACGTGACGCGTGAGAACGAATCTCATTGGCTCTCGTGGAACATCAGACGCGTCACGTGACGCGTGAGAACGAATCTCATTGGCTCTCGTGGAACATCAGACGCGTCACGTGACGCGTGAGAACGAATCTCATTGGCTCTCGTGGAACATCAGACGCGTCACGTGACGCGTGAGAACGAATCTCATTGGCTCTCGTGGAACATCAGACGCGTCACGTGACGCGTGAGAACGAATCTCATTGGCTCTCGTGGAACATCAGACGCGTCACGTGACGCGTGAGAACGAATCTCATTGGCTCTCGTGGAACATCAGACGCGTCACGTGACGCGTGAGAACGAATCTCATTGGCTCTCGTGGAACATCAGACGCGTCACGTGACGCGTGAGAACGAATCTCATTGGCTCTCGTGGAACATCAGACGCGTCACGTGACGCGTGAGAACGAATCTCATTGGCTCTCGTGGAACATCAGACGCGTCACGTGACGCGTGAGAACGAATCTCATTGGCTCTCGTGGAACATCAGACGCGTCACGTGACGCGTGAGAACGAATCTCATTGGCTCTCGTGGAACATCAGACGCGTCACGTGACGCGTGAGAACGAATCTCATTGGCTCTCGTGGAACATCAGACGTGACGCGTGAGAACGAATCTCATTGGCTCTCGTGGAACATCAGACGCGTCACGTGACGCGTGAGAACGAATCTCATTGGCTCTCGTGGAACATCAGACGCGTCACGTGACGCGTGAGAACGAATCTCATTGGCTCTCGTGGAACATCAGACGCGTCACGTGACGCGTGAGAACGAATCTCATTGGCTCTCGTGGAACATCAGACGCGTCACGTGACGCGTGAGAACGAATCTCATTGGCTCTCGTGGAACATCAGACGAGTCAGTGACGCGTGAGAACGAATCTCATTGGCTCTCGTGGAACATCAGACGCGTCACGTGACGCGTGAGAACGAATCTCATTGGCTCTCGTGGAACATCAGACGCGTCACGTGACGCGTGAGAACGAATCTCATTGGCTCTCGTGGAACATCAGACGAGTCACGTGACGCGTGAGAACGAATCTCATTGGCTCTCGTGGAACATCAGACGCGTCACGTGACGCGTGAGAACGAATCTCATTGGCTCTCGTGGAACATCAGACGCGTCACGTGACGCGTGAGAACGAATCTCATTGGCTCTCGTGGAACATCAGACGCGTCACGTGACGCGTGAGAACGAATCTCATTGGCTCTCGTGGAACATCAGACGCGTCACGTGACGCGTGAGAACGAATCTCATTGGCTCTCGTGGAACATCAGACGCGTCACGTGACGCGTGAGAACGAATCTCATTGGCTCTCGTGGAACATCAGACGAGTCACGTGACGCGTGAGAACGAATCTCATTGGCTCTCGTGGAACATCAGACGAGTCACGTGACGCGTGAGAACGAATCTCATTGGCTCTCGTGGAACATCAGACGCGTCACGTGACGCGTGAGAACGAATCTCATTGGCTCTCGTGGAACATCAGACGCGTCACGTGACGCGTGAGAACGAATCTCATTGGCTCTCGTGGAACATCAGACGCGTCACGTGACGCGTGAGAACGAATCTCATTGGCTCTCGGAGCTTCTGTTTACTATAATGTTTGTTCACTGATCAGTGTTTCTATGAATAAATGCCTGAATTCAGTCAGTTCATCATAACAAGCGATTGTTTCTCTTTCATTCATTGCGTGTATTTTAACATCCATTTATGAATGTTTTAAAGCGTCTGAAACTTTCAACGGAGGGACAGAAATCTCCGAGACTTACGGGATAATTATTGACAGGATTTACACGAATTCTTCAGGAGTTCATTATTCAACGAGGAATTGAATTTTCCTGTTGATTTTATACACTAAACCAATTCAATATTAAACGAAACGGCCATATTTTTATAGTTGTGACAGCGAGTAAGAAACATGTCCAGGGAAGCTTGTTTTTATACATGGAATAAAAATTACAAAACGTTACTTTTTTTCTTGGTATTGTGAGTCAGATTTTGGACTTCGAAGTTAATAAGTTGCAGTTCTGAGAAAAGCTCATGTTTGGTTTCCTCCTCAGGACCAGCTGGACGAGACCGCGACCTTCAAACAGGTCAAAGTTCAGCTGGTGCGGGACGGGTTCGACCCGAACATCATCCGGGATAAACTCTTCTTCCTGAACGAGTCGGAGCAAAAGCTGGAGCGGCTGACGGAGGAGAAGTTCGGATCCATCAGCGCCGGACACACCAGACTCTGATCCGCATCCACCGGATAATACGACAAGAATAAACGCTACATTAATAGTGGATAATCAGTATAATCAGAGCATAATGGTACATTAAAGCATTATAAGTAACAGATCAGGGATTCCCGACGCATTTTATCTCAGACTTCCCAAAAATGTTCAGCATTTCCAGCATTTATCCTCACTTTCTCACGGAAGCCGTTTCTGCCGCGGAAGACACGATAAAAAGGAAATTAAATCTCACTATTGCAAGAATAAAGTCAGAATTGTGAGATGAAATGTTGTATTTTTATTCTTATTCCACAGATGACATGCAGGTGAGGAATGAAATCATTGATTGTCTGTTTATTGGGATGATTGTCCATGTTTCCGTGACTCCCGTCGCTCTTCCTCTCCTGTTGATGCTTGTCCTGAAATAAACTGCTTTTGAACGAAGCGTTTGTGTGTTTGTTACTGTCACAATGCCTTTGTTTCAAATCAAACGTGTTTTAATGAATCAATCCTGACAAAACAACAGAACGTGAAGTTCACTGACCGCCGGCAGTTCTGTGTGTGTGTTATTTGGAGGGCAGTGTGTGTGTGTGTGTGTTATTTGGAGGGCAGTGTGTGTGTGTGTTATTTGGAGGGCAGTGTGTGTGTGTGTGTGTGTGTTATTTGGAGGGCAGTGTGTGTGTGTGTTATTTGGAGGGCAGTGTGTGTGTGTGTGTTATTTGGAGGGCAGTGTGTGTGTGTGTTATTTGGAGGGCAGTGTGTGTGTGTGTGTGTTATTTGGAGGGCAGTGTGTGTGTGTGTGTGTTATTTGGAGGGCAGTGTGTGTGTGTGTGTGTTATTTGGAGGGCAGTGTGTGTGTGTGTGTGTTATTTGGAGGGCAGTGTGTGTGTGTGTGTGTGTTATTTGGAGGGCAGTGTGTGTGTGTGTGTTATTTGGAGGGCAGTGTGTGTGTGTGTGTGTTATTTGGAGGGCAGTGTGTGTGTGTGTGTGTTATTTGGAGGGCAGTGTGTGTGTGTGTGTGTTATTTGGAGGGCAGTGTGTGTGTGTGTTATTTGGAGGGCAGTGTGTGTGTGTGTGTGTTATTTGGAGGGCAGTGTGTGTGTGTGTGTGTTATTTGGAGGGCAGTGTGTGTGTGTGTGTGTTATTTGGAGGGCAGTGTGTGTGTGTGTTATTTGGAGGGCAGTGTGTGTGTGTGTGTGTGTTATTTGGAGGGCAGTGTGTGTGTGTGTTATTTGGAGGGCAGTGTGTGTGTGTGTGTTATTTGGAGGGCAGTGTGTGTGTGTGTTATTTGGAGGGCAGTGTGTGTGTGTGTGTGTTATTTGGAGGGCAGTGTGTGTGTGTGTGTGTTATTTGGAGGGCAGTGTGTGTGTGTGTGTGTTATTTGGAGGGCAGTGTGTGTGTGTGTGTGTGTTATTTGGAGGGCAGTGTGTGTGTGTGTGTGTGTTATTTGGAGGGCAGTGTGTGTGTGTGTGTTATTTGGAGGGCAGTGTGTGTGTGTGTGTGTTATTTGGAGGGCAGTGTGTGTGTGTGTGTGTGTTATTTGGAGGGCAGTGTGTGTGTGTGTGTGTTATTTGGAGGGCAGTGTGTGTGTGTGTTATTTGGAGGGCAGTGTGTGTGTGTGTTGTTATTTGGAGGGCAGTGTGTGTGTGTGTGTGTTATTTGGAGGGCAGTGTGTGTGTGTGTGTGTGTTATTTGGAGGGCAGTGTGTGTGTGTGTGTGTTATTTGGAGGGCAGTGTGTGTGTGTGTGTGTTATTTGGAGGGCAGTGTGTGTGTGTGTGTGTGTTATTTGGAGGGCAGTGTGTGTGTGTGTTATTTGGAGGGCAGTGTGTGTGTGTGTTATTTGGAGGGCAGTGTGTGTGTGTGTTATTTGGAGGGCAGTGTGTGTGTGTGTGTGTTATTTGGAGGGCAGTGTGTGTGTGTTATTTGGAGGGCAGTGTGTGTGTGTTATTTGGAGGGCAGTGTGTGTGTGTGTGTGTTATTTGGAGGGCAGTGTGTGTGTGTGTGTGTGTGTTATTTGGAGGGCAGTGTGTGAGTGTGTGTGTTATTTGGAGGGCAGTGTGTGTGTGTTATTTGGAGGGCAGTGTGTGTGTGTTATTTGGAGGGCAGTGTGTTTGTGTTATTTGGAGGGCAGTGTGTGTGTGTTATTTGTGTGTGTTATTTGGAGGGCAGTGTGTGTGTGTTATTTGGAGGGCAGTGTGTTATTTGGAGGGCAGTGTGTGAGTGTGTGTGTGTGTGTTATTTGGAGGGCAGTGTGTTTGTGTTATTTGGAGGGCAGTGTGTGTGTGTGTGTGTTATTTGGAGGGCAGTGTGTGTGTGTGTGTTATTTGGAGGGCAGTGTGTGTGTGTGTGTGTGTTATTTGGAGGGCAGTGTGTGTGTGTGTGTGTTATTTGGAGGGCAGTGTGTGTGTGTGTGTGTTATTTGGAGGGCAGTGTGTGTGTGTGTGTGTTATTTGGAGGGCAGTGTGTGTGTGTGTGTGTGTTATTTGGAGGGCAGTGTGTGTGTGTGTGTTATTTGGAGGGCAGTGTGTGTGTGTGTGTGTTATTTGGAGGGCAGTGTGTGTGTGTGTGTGTTATTTGGAGGGCAGTGTGTGTGTGTGTGTGTTATTTGGAGGGCAGTGTGTGTGTGTGTTATTTGGAGGGCAGTGTGTGTGTGTGTGTGTTATTTGGAGGGCAGTGTGTGTGTGTGTGTGTTATTTGGAGGGCAGTGTGTGTGTGTGTGTGTGTTATTTGGAGGGCAGTGTGTGTGTGTGTGTTATTTGGAGGGCAGTGTGTGTGTGTGTTATTTGGAGGGCAGTGTGTGTGTGTGTGTGTTATTTGGAGGGCAGTGTGTTTGTGTTATTTGGAGGGCAGTGTGTGTGTGTTATTTGGAGGGCAGTGTGTGAGTGTGTGTGTGTGTTATTTGGAGGGCAGTGTGTGTGTGTTATTTGGAGGGCAGTGTGTGTGTGTTATTTGGAGGGCAGTGTGTGTGTGTTATTTGGAGGGCAGTGTGTTTGTGTTATTTGGAGGGCAGTGTGTGAGTGTGTGTGTGTGTTATTTGGAGGGCAGTGTGTTTGTGTTATTTGGAGGGCAGTGTGTGTGTGTGTGTGTTATTTGGAGGGCAGTGTGTGTGTGTTAGGGCAGTGTGTGTGTGTTATTTGGAGGGCAGTGTGTGTGTGTTATTTGGAGGGCAGTGTGTGTGTGTTATTTGGAGGGCAGTGTGTGTGTGTTATTTGGAGGGCAGTGTGTGTGTGTTATTTGGAGGGCAGTGTGTGTGTGTGTGTGTTATTTGGAGGGCAGTGTGTGTGTGTTATTTGGAGGGCAGTGTGTGTGTGTTATTTGGAGGGCAGTGTGTGTGTGTTATTTGGAGGGCAGTGTGTGTGTGTGTGTGTTATTTGGAGGGCAGTGTGTGTGTGTTATTTGGAGGGCAGTGTGTGTGTGTTATTTGGAGGGCAGTGTGTTTGTGTTATTTGGAGGGCAGTGTGTGTGTGTGTGTGTGTTATTTGGAGGGCAGTGTGTGTGTGTTATTTGGAGGGCAGTGTGTGTGTGTTATTTGGAGGGCAGTGTGTTTGTGTTATTTGGAGGGCAGTGTGTGTGTGTTATTTGGAGGGCAGTGTGTTTGTGTTATTTGGAGGGCAGTGTGTGTGTGTGTTATTTGGAGGGCAGTGTGTGTGTGTTATTTGGAGGGCAGTGTGTGTGTGTTATTTGGAGGGCAGTGTGTGTGTGTTATTTGGAGGGCAGTGTGTGTGTGTGTGTGTATTTGGAGGGCAGTGTGTGTGTGTGTGTTATTTGGAGGGCAGTGTGTGTGTGTGTGTGTTATTTGGAGGGCAGTGTGTGTGTGTGTGTGTGTGTTATTTGGAGGGCAGTGTGTGTGTGTGTGTTATTTGGAGGGCAGTGTGTGTGTGTGTTATTTGGAGGGCAGTGTGTGTGTGTGTGTGTTATTTGGAGGGCAGTGTGTGTGTGTGTGTGTGTTATTTGGAGGGCAGTGTGTGTGTGTGTGTGTTATTTGGAGGGCAGTGTGTGTGTGTGTGTGTTATTTGGAGGGCAGTGTGTGTGTGTGTGTTATTTGGAGGGCAGTGTGTGTGTGTGTGTTATTTGGAGGGCAGTGTGTGTGTGTGTGTGTGTGTGTGTTATTTGGAGGGCAGTGTGTGTGTGTGTGTGTGTGTGTTATTTGGAGGGCAGTGTGTGTGTGTGTGTTATTTGGAGGGCAGTGTGTGTGTGTGTGTGTGTTATTTGGAGGGCAGTGTGTGTGTGTGTGTGTGTGTGTTGTGTGTGTGTTATTTGGAGGGCAGTGTGTGTGTGTGTGTGTTATTTGGAGGGCAGTGTGTGTGTGTGTGTGTGTGTGTTATTTGGAGGGCAGTGTGTGTGTGTGTGTGTTATTTGGAGGGCAGTGTGTGTGTGTGTGTGTTATTTGGAGGGCAGTGTGTGTGTGTGTGTGTTATTTGGAGGGCAGTGTGTGTGTGTGTGTGTGTTATTTGGAGGGCAGTGTGTGTGTGTGTGTGTGTTATTTGGAGGGCAGTGTGTGTGTGTGTGTGTTATTTGGAGGGCAGTGTGTGTGTGTGTGTGTGTGTTATTTGGAGGGCAGTGTGTGTGTGTGTGTGTTATTTGGAGGGCAGTGTGTGTGTGGGTGTGTGTGTGTGTGTGTGTTATTTGGAGGGCAGTGTGTGTGTGTGTGTGTTATTTGGAGGGCAGTGTGTGTGTGTGTGTGTTATTTGGAGGGCAGTGTGTGTGTGTGTGTGTGTGTGTGTGTTATTTGGAGGGCAGTGTGTGTGTGTGTGTGTTATTTGGAGGGTGTGTGTGTGTGTGTGTGTGTTATTTGGAGGGCAGTGTGTGTGTGTGTGTGTGTGTGTGTGTTATTTGGAGGGCAGTGTGTGTGTGTGTGTGTGTTATTTGGAGGGCAGTGTGTGTGTGTGTGTGTGTTATTTGGAGGGCAGTGTGTGTGTGTGTGTGTGTGTGTTATTTGGAGGGCAGTGTGTGTGTGTGTGTGTGTTATTTGGAGGGCAGTGTGTGTGTGTGTGTGTGTTATTTGGAGGGCAGTGTGTGTGTGTGTGTGTGTGTGTGTGTTATTTGGAGGGCAGTGTGTGTGTGTGTGTGTGTTATTTGGAGGGCAGTGTGTGTGTGTGTGTGTGTGTGTGTGTGTGTGTTATTTGGAGGGCAGTGTGTGTGTGTGTGTGTGTGTTATTTGGAGGGCAGTGTGTGTGTGTGTGTGTGTTATTTGGAGGGCAGTGTGTGTGTGTGTGTGTGTTATTTGGAGGGCAGTGTGTGTGTGTGTGTGTGTTATTTGGAGGGCAGGGTGTGTGTGTGTGTGTGTGTGTGTGTGTGTTATTTGGAGGGCAGTGTGTGTGTGTGTGTGTGTGTGTGTGTGTGTGTTATTTGGAGGGCAGCGTGTGTGTGTGTGTGTGTGTGTGTGTGTGTTATTTGGAGGGCAGTGTGTGTGTGTGTGTGTGTGTGTGTGTGTGTTATTTGGAGGGCAGTGTGTGTGTGTGTGTGTGTGTGTGTGTGTGTTATTTGGAGGGCAGTGTGTGTGTGTGTGTGTGTGTGTGTGTGTTATTTGGAGGGCAGGTGTGTGTGTGTGTGTGTGTGTGTGTGTGTTATTTGGAGGGCATGACGTGTGTGTGGTCACCAGGCGTGTTATTTGGAGGGCAGTGTGTGTGTGTCTCCTGAGGGCAGGGTCTCGGTCAGGGGGAAGGATGACGCGCGGCTGGTCACCAGGCCTCTCCTGAAGGGATGGCAGAGCTGCTGCATGCCGCACTGAGCCCAGACCTGCGACAGACTCGGCACACTGTGCACCTTCAGCAGCCGCTTCTGCGCTCCCGGCGTTCCCTGCGGCCGCGGCGGCTGCTCCGGGATCTGCTCCAGCGGGAGCGAGCGGGGGGGTCTGGCGGGCGGCAGCTCGGCGCTGCAGCTCATGGACCGGAAGGCCCGTCTCTGGCCCTGACGCACCAGCCGCTCGTCGATCATCGGCTCCAGCCGCATCCGGCTCAGCTCCGAGTGGATGGTCAGCGGCGGCTCGTCCGGCTCCTCCTCGCCGTCGCAGATCAGGCTGGGCTGGCGGGACAGAGCCTGCAGAACCTCGCGGGACGCCTGCCGGATCAGAGCCCAGTCCCTCTGGATGTCCTGCGCGCTGGTGAACTGCGACGTCACGGCGAAGCGGATGATGAGTTTGTTCCCGATGGCAGCCGGGATCAGAAACATGTGGCCGGATTTGGTCAGGCAACTCCTGCGTCGCTGTTTCAGCCGTGCGGACAGAAACAAGAACTCCTGCGTCGCTCCGTTTCCAGCCTGCGGACAGAAGAACAGCGACGGATTCACTGATCGGTGTTGAAGTTACGAAAGGCTGATTTCTGAACTCTAAAACATTTTCTCTGGGTTGTGTGAACGTCCACGGTCTCGCTCTGCACACGTTACTTTTGAACGTTCCAGGTGAAACATTTGAGAAATGTGAGACGAATAAAGTCCAGATCTCACTTGGTCGGGTTTTCCAGCACAAATATCTAAAGCAGGAGAAGCAGAGCGACTGAAGAATGAAAATAAATATTTCACTGACAACTAAACACGATTTCACTTCATTTTGATGCAATTCTTGGAAAATAAAATCATCTTGCAAACTCGACAGAAACACTGAGGAAGAGCATCACATTTTATATATTTATATACAGTAATACCTCAGTTTACGAGCGACTTGGTATACGAGCAAATCGGTGTACGAGCAAAAATTTCCCTCACCCATGCGCAGTTTTGCGTCGAAAAGATCCCTTTATCACCCCTTAACTCGTTCATTCTCTCAGTGTCTCTCAGTTTGGGTGCATCATTCACCACAGTGCATTATTTTATAAGTTGTTGTGAATATGATGAAACTTTATTGACGGAGCATGTTACCAACACCACACATTGCACACTAATGAGACTCACGTGTGTTCTCAGTACAACACACCCAATGACGTTCTTAAAGGGCCATACACTTTTAGAGAACAGCAGACTATAACAGTTATAACTCTGTACAGATCATATACATAAGTGATTTACAGCGGTTTTACCTCGTGTTGTTGCATTAATTGTGATCACTATTCTTCACGTTGTAATATCGTTACAAATGTTGAAGGAACTAGTTAATCTGATGTGTTCAATAAGTGTTAAGTTAACAGTCTTGTCACTTTAAGAGGGGGGGGGGGTTTCAGGGGGGCGAGAGAGAGAGAGTGGAGTTCTGAGGGATTAGAGAGCAGAAGCAGAGATAGTTTTGATTCTTCTGTTATGTACGGCATGGGTTGAAGCCAGAACCGCAATCCGATAGTTCTCAATAAAATCTCTGAATGAGAAGGAACCTGTCTGGTTATTAAAAGAAGCAACGCTACAATGTAGTGAAATATATAACCAGTAACACCCCCCCCTCTCCTCTCCTCTCGTCTCGATCATGCCAGCAGTGAAGAGGTAAAGTGCATGTTACAGTAAATAGTTAATAATGACAGTTAAACTCTAAAAATACTTAATTAGTATTTATATGAGATCTTAATGGTTATAATTTTAAATGTAATTAATAGGTTAAAACCCCAAAAAAATATTTAAAATGGGCATTTATGGTCGTGTGGAACGAATCAAGTGATTTTTAGTGCTTTCTTATGGAGGGAATTGTTTTGGTGTACGAGCAGTTTGGTTTACGAGCTCGCTCTTTGAACGAATTAAACTCGTAAACCGAGGTATTACTGTATATATATTTTTTGGTGTTGTTGATATATATATATATTGTTGCTGTTGTTACTGTTAATGTAACCTGGTTGCACCTTGAGTCTGAGAGTTACAGAATTTCAATTCTCTGTATGTATGTGCTGTATATATTGCAGAATTGACAATAAAGCTGACTTTGACTTGACATTTTCAGCATATGAATGAGAAACATCATTTATGCCGTTTCTGATCTATAATCAATATATTCTATGAGCAATATAATCTATAATCAATATATTCTATTATCTACATATTCTATGATCAATATAATCTGTGAGATCAGCGTTTCTCACGCGCAGGCAGAAGACGACCAGGCCGAGGTGCCGCTGCGCTGGGATCTGGAAGCTGGAGTCGTTTCGGACCAGAGACTCGAACAGCTCGGCCATCTCCACGCTCTGAGACAGGAAACGCATCATCACTGACAGGAAGTGTGAAACTGCTAGCTCTGACTGCTTGAGCTCACTGTAAATTCAACTGAACATTAGTGGATGTGTAGAAGTGTTTGACAGAACTGTGTGTGTGTGTGTGTGTGTGTGTGTGTGACGAGCGTCTCACGTGTCGTATGTGAGTCTGCAGGTTCTTCAGTCCAAAGGAGCGCATCACAAACCAGAGTTTCAGAGAGCGGAAGCGGCGGCTCAGAGAAATCTGCCAGTGCTGGAGACGGACAGATGAGCGTTCATTACAGCAGACACACACACACACACACACACAAGCATCACGCGTGTCATGTGAGCGCACCATGAAGTCTGTGGTGTCTGAGTTCTCGTGTCTCAGGTAAAGCGGGTCGACGGTGAACGTCTGCTGAAGCTTCATCTTATCCTTCACCCTGCAGTTCAAAACCAACTCACTCAGAGACAGAAAACTGATCAACTGAGACAGTCAAGACATTTATGATGTTACAAAAGATTCCAGTTCAAATAAATGCTGTTCTTTTGAACTTCCTGTTCATCAAATAATCCTGAGAAATAAAATGTATCAGTTTCCACAGAAATATGAACAAATTTCAACACTGATAATAATCATAAATGTGTGTTGAGCATCAAATCATGATATTATGTGACACTGAAGACTGGAGTAATGATGCTGAAAATTCAGCTTTAATCACAGGAATAAATGACACTTTACTATATATTCACATAGAAAACAGCTGTTTTACACTGATATAATATTACACTGTTTTACTGTATTTATCATCTAATAAATTCATCTTTAATCACAGGAATAAATGACACTTTACTATATATTCACATAGAAAACAGCTGTTTTACATTGATATAATATTACACTGTTTTACTGTATTTATCATCTAATAAATTCATCTTTAATCACAGGAATAAATGACACTTTACTATATATTCACATAGAAAACAGCTGTTTTACACTGATATAATATTACACTGTTTTACTGTATTTATCATCTAATAAATTCAGCTTTAATCACAGGAATAAATGACACTTTACTATATATTCACATAGAAAACAGCTGTTTTACACTGATATAATATTACACTGTTTTACTGTATTTATCATCTAATAAATCCAGCTTTAATCACAGGAATAAATGACACTTTACTATATATTCACATAGAAAACAGCTGTTTTACACTGATATAATATTACACTGTTTTACTGTATTTATCATCTAATAAATCCAGCTTTAATCACAGGAATAAATGACACTTTACTATATATTCACATAGAAAACAGCTGTTTTACACTGATATAATATTACACTGTTTTACTGTATTTATCATCTAATAAATTCAGCTTTAATCACAGGAATAAATGACACTTTACTATATATTCACATAGAAAACAGCTGTTTTACACTGATATAATATTGCACTGTTTTACTGTATTTATCATCTAATAAATTCAGCTTTAATCACAGGAATAAATGACACTTTACTATATATTCACATAGAAAACAGCTGTTTTACACTGATATAATATTGCACTGTTTTACTGTATTTATCATCTAATAAATTCAGCTTTAATCACAGGAATAAATGACACTTTACTATATATTCACATAGAAAACAGCTGTTTTACACTGATATAATATTACACTGTTTATAAACAAATAAAGGCAGATTTGATGAGCAGTAAATTAGGTGTAAATTCCTCCATGTATTCTCAAACAGAAAATATAAAAGGGAAACGTGTCTCTCACCAAAATGCTGTACAGTCAAAATGGACCATCATCCACTTTGATGGGTTGAAGACAAATGAATCAGCGAACTCGATCCCCTTCAGAAAATAGCGGAGTTCAGGACAGATGAGAGCAGATCCAGCGTACGCGGCGTCCACGTGCAGCCAGAGACCCTCCCGCACGCCTGCACACCCACAGCGTCACTCACACGCGTCACACGCATATATTTATATGTGTTCACTTACACACGGGGCCGAGCTCGTCCAGACGATCAAACGAACACACGCCAGTGGAGCCGAGTGTCGCACACACCTGCAGGAAACAGCACACACACACTCAGCCACAGCACAAACCAGTCTTAAACAGCCGCTTAGTTTCAGTTGCGTCACCATCACGGGAATCAAGCCTCTCCTCCGGTCCTCCTCGATGGCGCGCTGAAGAGTTTCTCCACGCAGAGAGAACGCCTCGTCCGTCTCTAGAAACCTGATCTTCACCAGAGAGATCAAACCAGCCTTCTCCACTGACGAATGAGCCTTCAGAGACGCAGAGCAGACCATAAATCACCATCATCACCATCAATATCATCACTATCATCATCATCATCATCATCATCACCACTATCATCATCATCATCATCACCATCACCATCACCACTATCATCATCATCATCATCACCATCACCACTATCAGCATCACCATCACAATCATCATCATCACCATCACTATCATCATCACAATCACCATCAGCATCACTATCATCATCATCACCATCATCATCATCACAATCACTATCACCATCATCACATCACCACTATCATCATCATCATCATCATCACTATCATCATCACCACAATCACTATCATCATCACCACAATCACTATCATCATCATCATCATCACAATCACCATCATCACATCACCATCATTATCATCATCATCACCATCACTATAATCACCATCATAATCACTATCACTATCATCATCACCATCACTATCACTATCATCATCATCATCATCACCACAATCACTATCATCATCATCATCATCATCATCATCACTATCATCATCATCACCACAATCACTATCATCATCATCATCATCATCACAATCACCATCATCACATCACCATCATTATCATCATCATCACCATCACTATAATCACCATCATAATCACTATCACTATCACCATCACCATCACTATCTCTATCACCGTCATCATCATCATCACCATCACCATCACTATCATCATCATCATCATCATCACAATCACCATCAGCATCATCACAATCACTATCACCATCATCACATCACCACTATCATCATCATCATCACTATCATCATCACCATCATCACCATCATCACCACAATCACTATCATCATCATCATCATCATCATCACTATCATCATCACCACAATCACTATCATCATCATCATCATCATCATCACTATCATCATCACCACAATCACTATCATCATCATCATCATCATCACCATCATCATCATCACAATCACTATCACCATCATCACATCACCACTATCATCATCATCATCACTATCATCATCACCATCATCACCATCATCACCACAATCACTATCATCATCATCATCATCATCATCACTATCATCATCACCACAATCACTATCATCATCATCATCATCATCATCATCACTATCATCATCACCACAATCACTATCATCATCATCATCATCATCACATCACCATCATTATCATCATCATCACCATCACTATAATCACCATCATAATCACTATCACTATCATCATCACCATCACTATCACTATCATCATCATCATCACTATCATCATCATCATCATCACTATCATCATCACCACAATCACTATCATCATCATCATCATCATCATCATCATCACTATCATCATCACCACAATCACTATCATCATTATCATCATCACAATCACCATCATCACATCACCATCATTATCATCATCATCACCATCACTATAATCACCATCATAATCACTATCACCATCACCATCACCATCACCATCACCATCACCATCACCATCACCATCACCATCACTATCACTATCACTATCACTATCACCATCATCATCATCATCATCACCATCACCATCACCATCACTATCACTATCACTATCACTATCACCATCATCATCATCATCATCATCATCACCATCACCATCACCATCACTATCACTATCACCATCATCATCATCATCATCATCATCATCACCATCACCATCACTATCATCATCATCATCATCATCATCATCATCATCATCACAATCACCATCAGCATCACTATCATCATCATCACCATCATCATCATCACAATCACTATCACCATCATCACATCACCACTATCATCATCATCATCACTATCATCATCACCACAATCACTATCATCATCATCATCATCACTACAATCACTATCATCATCATCATCATCATCATCACTATCATCATCACCACAATCACTATCATCATCATCATCATCATCACATCACCATCATTATCATCATCATCATCATCACTATAATCACCATCATAATCACTATCACTATCACCATCACCATCACCATCACTATCACCATCATCATCATCATCACCATCACCATCACTATCATCATCATCATCATCATCATCATCATCATCATCATCATCACCATCACCATCATCATCATCATCACCATCACCATCACTATCATCATCATCATCATCATCATCACAATCACCATCAGCATCACTATCATCATCATCACCATCATCATCATCACCATCACTATCATCATCACCACAATCACCATCATCACCATCACTATCATCATCATCATCACCATCATCATCACCACAATCACCATCATCATCACCACAATCACCATCATCACCATCACTATAATCACCATCATAATCACTATCACTATCACCATCACCATCACTATCACTATCACTATCATCATCACCATCACCATCACTATCATCATCATCATCATCATCATCACCATCACTATCATCATCATCATCATCATCACAATCATCATCAGCATCACTATCATCATCATCATCACAATCACTATCACCATCATCATCACCACAATCACCATCATCACCATCACTATCATCATCATCACCATCACTATAATCACCATCATAATCACTATCACCATCATCATCATCATCACCATCACTATCATCATCATCATCACAATCACTATCATCACCATCACTATAATCACCATCATAATCAATATCACCATCATCATCACTATCATCATCATCATCATCATCATCACTCAGGACAGATGTTCGGCACGGCACCTGATCTGAGGCGTATGCGATGAGTGTGGAGTTCAGCACGGATTCGTCGGTGTCGGCGTGTGTGAACTCACTCTTCATCTGCAGGATTCTGTCTTTTCTGGCGGCGAGCAGAGCGACCAGCGTACACTCACTGACCGTGCTCTACACACAGCAAACACACGCTTCTGAACAACTACACGCATAACCATACATGGAACCCACAATTAAAAATCAAAAGCATACAATAATATATTATTGCTGATTTGATACATAGATAATAACAAGTTAATTTTAATCACTGAACTAGTACAGTAAATGTGCTGGATTCAGAATATGGGATGGTGAGTGTGTGTTGAGTGTGTGTACCTGCAGGATTCCTCCTCCTTTGCTCTGAGGATGATGGTGTAAATAGTGATCTGGCAACCCGAGCGCTTTACACAACCAGTCCAACACACACATCTCCAGCTCCGTGGATGCTGGACTCGAGGCCTGCAGAACACACACAATCAGACACAAACACACAATCAGACACAGACGCATAAACATGCACAAACACACACACTATCACATTATTCAACATAGTGCATATGGCTGATATGGTGTGTGTGTGTGCAGGCCTCGATGAATTATTCCAGGGTCACTCGCCCTGCAGGACTAGTGACCCTAAAAACTTACTCGCCCTTCACATAAAGCACTCGCCCAGCATTTTAACAGACAAAAATAGTTATTAAAGTAAAAAACACGATATACTGCAAAACCAAATATTTATTGGTTGAATGCAACAAGAACCCAGAAACAATATAATTAATCTGATAGTGAATTTTAATGGAGAATTTTCATTTTTATGGAGATAAATTTAATAAATGTACTATATACAAACAATGGGATGCAGCCACGGAGGCGTTATTTACTGGATTTTATTTTCTATATTATAACACCGATGTCCCGCAAATCAGCCCATTTCAAATGATGGAAAAACAAAATACAATCCGCATGACGCTAAATCCAACGCCGATAACAGTAACATTCACTTCGTCCAGCTCAAAGTCAAACATGCTCAATTTCAAACACAATAAGTAATAATTCTATGACGGCTTTGACAAATGGGATATTACATGAGCAGCTGTTTCTCTGTCTGCCTCAAGCCCGGCTGATGCCCCGCCCCCGGGAGTCATTTACTCCACTGTGATTGGCCCCCGGAGTCATTTACTCCACTATGATTGGCCCCCGGGAGTCTTGTACTCCACTGTGATTGGTTTGCTTGCACAGCTGCAGCTCGCACGAAAAAGGAACCTTTCACACACACACACACACACACAACGCGGTAAAGCGCTATTCATTCAAAACTCGTGAGCCACACTTACATTAAACTTTCAAATGGTCCCGCGGGCCACAAAATATCGTTTCGCGGGCCGCATGTTTGAGACCCCTGACGTAAATACTACATTCGTGGTTCAAACTTTAGAACTGAATCGTATATCTGATCACTACTAGCCCGTCGTCGATTTTCTGCTCTTGTTTGGCATATTTTACGAGTGTTATACGGCCTGAAGTTTTTTCTATGTAGTAACAGTTGAATGATAGAAAAACTGTATTGGAATCTGAAGAATCTAACTCGCCCGATAGGGCGAGTTTTATCAAATTTTTACTCGCCCGAGCCAAGCTTTCACTCGCAAATGCGAGTGGATTTGTCGAGCCCTGGTGTGTATGTGTGAGTGTGTGTGTGTGTGTGTGTGTGTGTGTGTGTGTGAGTGTATGTGTGAGTGTGTGTGTGTGTGTGTGTGTGTGTGTGTGTGTGTGTGTGTGTGTGTGAGTGTGTGTGTGTGTGTGTGTGTGTGTGTGAGTGTGTGTGTGTGTGTGTGTGAGTGTGTGTGTGTGTGTGTGAGTATGTGTGTGTTGTATTACCCAGGTGAAGCCGAGGCAGTTGATGGCGTCTGCCAGCATGTCACCCAGCAGAGACGGCCATGATGTGAGCGCAGGGAAATACGCATGCATGTGAGGACTCTGCCAGTGCACCACCTGCAGGACACACACCCATTCAGCAACAGACAGACGGACGGATGGAGAGACAGATGAACGGACAGACAGATGAACGGACACACAGATGGATGGATGGACAGACAGACAGATGGATGGATGGAGAGACAGATGGATGGATGGAGAGACAGATGGATGGATGGAGAGACGGACGGACGGACACACAGATGGATGGATGGAGAGACAGACGGATGGAGAGACAGACGGATGGACAGACAGATGGATGGATGGAGAGACAGACGGATGGAGAGACAGACGGATGGACAGACAGATGGATGGATGGAGAGACGGACGGACGGACACACAGATGGATGGATGGAGACAGATGAACGGACAGACAGATGGATGGATGGAGAGGACAGACAGATGGAGAGACAAACGGATGGAGAGACAGACGGATGGACAGACAGATGGATGGATGGAGAGACGGACGGACGGACACACAGATGGATGGATGGAGACAGATGAACGGACAGACAGATGGATGGATGGAGAGGACAGACAGATGGAGAGACAAATGGATGGAGAGACAGACGGATGGAGAGACAGACGGATGGAGAGACAGATGGATGGATGGAGAGACGGACGGACGGACACACAGATGGATGGATGGAGAGACAGATGGATGGATGGAGAGACAGATGGACGGATGGAGAGACAGACGGATGGAGAGACAGACGGATGGACAGACAGATGGATGGATGGAGAGACGGACGGACGGACACACAGATGGATGGATGGAGAGACAGATGGACGGATGGAGAGACAGACGGACGGACGGACAGACCCCGGGCATGATGATGTTCTCCACGTCCTGCATGATGCTGCTCCAGTCCTCCGGCTCATACGGGGCGCTGCAGGGCAGAAGAGGACGCATGTAACCCGGCTGAACATCCGGAACAACCCGCCGCTCACGGATCCGTGTGAGATACTGCTGTATGAAATCCACCATCTCCTTCCCTACACACACACACACACACACACACACACACACACACACACACACAATGAATCATGGCCAACATTAGAGAAAAGTCAGAACAACAAATGAAGGTCACAGATATTAACATGCATTACAAATATAACATTGATTAATGAAGAAAATGCCTTACAATACTTGAGATGATGACAAGAACACAAACAATTTAAAGTGACAAACAAGTCCATAATATCATGCGTTCAGGAAATAAATGCGAGCAGTTCTTGAGCAACAGATGGAGTTATTAGAGCTAAAGCTGTGCGTTCGGCAGAGCGTTACCTCTCCGGTTATACTCCTGCTCCTGCATCCCGTCCGATCCGTGCGATCCGTGTGCGAGCCGCTCCGACTCTCTCTCGCTCTTATAGCGCTGCCCGCTGACGCTCAACAATCTCTCCACAAAGACACCATTGATTCAAACACACATCTGACATCCATCTGCGTTTGAACAATCACAACTCTATTGCACCTGCACTCTCACACACACACAGATGCTGGAAACTCTTAAAACCCTTTTATTATGCGATTATTCAACTTTTACATCACAGAAGTCAGTTTCAGGAGTGTATTATAAACTACTGTCCAGATCAGAGCTGGAGATCCTCCTCAAACTAAATCCCTTTCAACAATAAGCATCTTTCACACAGAAACAGTTGAAATGCATCACAGACGGGAGGAAGAACTGATTCTGGTGATGAAAGACTGGATCGGCGACACCTTTGACAGGCTTTTGCCTCTTTACTCAAAGGCTGTGCAGGGAAACGAGTCGGGATCGAACCCGCGTTGGCCACACGAGCACCCCAGACTCTTTGAGCTGAAAGTGAAGCTGTGGGAATGGCATGATGAGTCCCGGCTGAGCGTCACACAATGCCGACAATGAGGGATTAAAGACAGTTTTACTTTATCAGAGTGAAAGCAGCTGAGCGTCACGCAGATGTTGCGTGTTCAGCTGTCGGTTTCACGGATGCGTGTGCAGTTACGGTTTGGGAATGTACGTTTTCAAGGAGACTCAAAGCAGTTTTGAGTGAGTGCGATTGCTCTGGGAGCTTCAGGTTTTCCTGGCGCTCTGCCGTGTGATGGCCTCCAGTTTCTGCCGGTACGCTTCGGCCTCCTGCTCCTTCTTCAGGAACTGCTGTCTGTATCTCTGCGCCTCGCGATTGGCTTCCTCCAGCTGCTTCAGAAGAGACACCTTCTCCTGTCACACACACATCACATGCTCCTGTTTGTTATTACTGGATAAAACATGTACATTTTATTGAAAGCATAAGTGTGCCATAAGCGCGTGTGAGAGGGGTTGTGTGTCGGCACCTGAAAGTCGTCCTGGTGGATCTGTGTGTCTTGTGTTTCTATCGCCGAATCCTCGTCTTCCTCCTTCACACGCTGCCGCTTGACCGACGGCTCGTCGCTGATCACCGTTTCCTCTGCGACCTCTGTGTCCGAAACAGTGAGCACTGCAACACAAACACACACTAATAATAATACATTTTATTTCATAGCGCCTTTCAAAACACCCAAGGTCGCTTTACAAACAATATAAAAGTCACTACATAGAAGAAAAAACAACAACAACAAACTAGAGAGGATAAAGTCCGTCGAGACAAACTTTAGAAGTTGGCTGAGAACGTCGCACCGGAAACGTTAATTTCGCATGTTGGTAGCAGAATTTAACATTAAATACAAAGTACGTTACGAAACCAGAAATTTACAGGTTGCTAAGGTCTTCTGGGTGGTTGCTAGGGCGTTGCTAGGCAGTTTCTTAGGTATCCGGGGTGGTTGCTAAGGTGTTGCTAGGTGGTTGCTAGGGTAACTGGAGTGGTTGCTAGGGTGTTGCTAGGTGGTTGCTAGGGTAACCTGGGTGGTTGCTAGAGTGTTTCTAAGGAGTTGCTAGGGTAACCAGAGTGGTTGCTAGGTGGTTGCTAGGGTAACCAGAGTGGTTGCTAGGGTGTTGCTAGGGTAATCAGAGTGGTTGCTAGGGTATTTTGGGTGGTTGCTAGGGTGTTGCTAGGGTACCAGAGTGGTTGCTAGGCGGTTGCTAGGGTATCCTGGGTGGTTGCTAGGGTATTTTGGGTTGTTGCTAGGGTGTTGCTAGGTGGTTGCTAGGGTAACTGGGGTGGTTGCTAGGGTATCCTGAGTGGTTGCTAGGCAGTTGCTAGGGTATTCTGGGTGGTTGCTAGGGTGTTGCTAGGCAGTTGCTAGGGTAACTGGAGTGGTTGCTAGGGTGTTGCTAAGGTAACCGGGGCAGTTGCTAGGCGGTTGCTAGGGTATTTTGGGTGGTTGCTAGGGTGTTGCTAAGGTAACCAGGGCAGTTGCTAGGGTATTTTGGGTGGTTGCTAGGGTGTTGCTAGGTGGTTGCTAGGGTAACTGGGGTGGTTGCTAGGGTATCCTGAGTGGTTGCTAGGCAGTTGCTAGGGTATCTGGGGCGGTTGCTAGGGTGTTGCTAGGTGGTTGCTAGGGTAACTGGGGTGGTTGCTAGGCAGTTGCTAGGGTATTTTGGGTGGTTGCTAGGCAGTAGCTAGGGTATCCGGGGTGGTTGCTATGATGTTACTAGGTAGTTGTGAGGTCTTCTGGGTAGTTACTATGGCATTCCTAGCACAATTTAACACTTAGCTAACCACTATTAGCATGTAGCTATTCACTGCTAGCATATGTAGCATGTTGGAAGTCCTGTTTGCTAGCATGAGTCAATAGAGCCAACCCCCATGTCTCTACGACACTCAGAAGCAGAGATATAGGTCTGGCTAAATGGTTGCTAGGGGACATTGTTTGGTTGCTATGGAGAGTCTTGGCATCTGCTGGCGATGTTACTCCAAAGGCTGACTGTCACATAGACCCAACCTCCATGTCTCTAAGACTTTCTGATGCAGAGATATAGGTCTTACTAAATGGTTGCTAGGGTACTCTGTTTGGTTGCTAAGGAGTGGCTTGGTAGCTGCCAATGATGTTACTCCAAAGGCTGCTTGTCAGTATGAATGATATAAACCAACCACAACACCTCTACGACATTCAGAACTGAAGATATCTCGCTTTGCATTTGGTCGCTAAGGTGCTCGATAATGGTTGCTAGGGCGTGGCTAGGAAGTGTTGAAGACGTTGGTGATTGGCAGTTTGCTGCCCAGAGTCATACGAGCCCGCCCTCAAATTTCTTTGACTTTTCTATCCAGAGATAGAAGTCGATCTATTTGAATGGAAGTCTATGGGACGGGTTGCTAAGGTGCTCTAAATGGTTGCTAGGGCGTGGCTTAATAGCTTCACTGTGATCCTGAGACACTCATTGGTCGCCTGAGTAAAACGAGCCCTCCCCCTTGTCTCTGTGACACTGTGATGCAGACCTATGTTCAATTCAAAATCCCTATGCAATTTGCCATAGTGGATGCTGTTTCATGGGACAGCCTTCCCCATTCATCTCTATGGGGCAAATTTGGGCAGCTCTAGCACCCCAGGGGTGCAACTTTCACCCCATTGTGTGGTATGATTTTATAGAGGCTGTCACCCTCTTCAAATGTGGTGAGTTTCATCTTTTTACAAATTCCTCGCTCTGAGTTATTAATCGTCAAAGTTCGTAGCAATGTTAAGTCAATGGGATTTTTCGGCTGCTTTTTCGCCCCTGGGGCGAACATCGTACCCCCGATCCCTTAGAAAAGATATAGCACACTAAGTCAGAACAGGCCTGCGGCCTGTTCTGATTTTGGGGTCTGTAGCACTAAAGCTGTAGGTCGAGTTAGAGTCAGAAAAAGGTGCTCAGAAGAATAATAATAACTAGAGAGGATAAAGTTCGTCGAGACAAACTTTAGAAGTTGGCTGAGAGCGTTGCACCGGAAACGTTAATTTCGCATGTTGGTAGCACAATTTAAAATTAAATACAAAGTACGTTACGAAATCAGAAATTAACAGGTTGCTAAGGTCTTCTGGGTGGTTGCTAGGGTGTTGCTAGGTGGTTGCTAGGGTAACCAGAGTGGTTGCTAGGGTGTTGCTAGGCGGTTGCTAGGGTAACGGGGTTGGTTGCTAGGGTGTTCCTAGGTGGTTGCTAGGGTAACTGGGGTGGTTGCTAGGGTATCCTGAGTGGTTGCTAAGGTGTTGCTAGGTGGTTGCTAGGGTAACCAGAGTGGTTGCTAGGCGGTTGCTAGGGTATCCTAGGTGATTGCTAGGGTGTTGCTAGGCAGTTGCTAGGGTATTTTGGGTAGTTGCTAGGGTGTTGCTAGGCGGTTGCTAGGGTAACCAGAGTGGTTGCTAAGGTGTTGCTAGGCGGTTGCTAGGGTAACTGGAGTGGTTGCTAGGGTGTTGCTAGGTGGTTGCTATGGTAACCAGAGTGGTTGCTAGGCGGTTGCTAGGGTATCCCAGGTGGTTGCTAGGATGTTGTTAGGCAGTTGCTAGGGTATTTTGGGTGGTTGCTAGGGTAACCAGAGTGGTTGCTAGGGTAACCAGAGTGGTTGCTAGGCGGTTGCTAGGGTATCTGGGGTGGTTGCTAGGGTAACCAGAGTGGTTGCTAGGGTGTTGCTAGGCAGTTGCTAGGGTATTTTGGGTGGTTGCTAGGCAGTTGCTAGGGTATCTGGGGCGGTTGCTAGGTGGTTGCTAGGGTAACTGGGGTGGTTGCTAGGCAGTTGCTAGGGTATCCGGGGCTGTTGCTAGGTGGTTGCTAGGGTAACCAGAGTGGTTGCTAGGGTGTTGCTAAGCAGTTGCTAGGGTATCCAGGGTGGTTGCTAGGATGTTACTAGGTAGTTGTGAGGTCTTCTGGGTAGTTACTATGGCATTCATAGCACAATTTAACACTTAGCTAACCACTATTAGCATGTAGCTATTCACTGCTAGCATGTGTAGCATGTTGACAGTTCTGTTTGCTAGCATGAATCAATAAACCCAACCCCCATGTCTCTACGACGCTCAGATCCAGAGATATAGGTCTGGCTAAACGGTTGCTAGGGTACTCTGTTTGGTTGTTAGGGAGTGGCTTCATAGTGATCTTGAGACACTCATTGATTGCCTGATTAAAAAGAGCCCTCCCCTTTGAGTGTACGATACTGTGATGCAGAGTTACATTCAATACAAAATTCCTATGTAAGTTACCTTGAAACATGAAGGGAATGAGGCAGGAAACAGGAAGTGCAAGCACTTCCTGTTTCCTGTCCTTTGCCATATAAGGTAGAATGGCAGCATCACTGATTCTGATTGGATGAGAGACAGTTATAGAACCGCCCCTGCACTGACTCTCAGCAGCTGCAGTGTTTAGATTTGAATTTGGAGACAGTTGGAGTTTGAAAAATCTGAACATTCCGCAATGCAAAGTCAATGGGACTTTTTTTCGGGCATTTTTTGCCATTTTTAGGAAAACCGTAGGTCTGATCCCTAAGAAAAGATATAGCAACTAAATTCAGAACAGGCCTGCGGCCTGTTCTGATTTTGGGGTATGTAGCACTAACGCTGTAGGACGAGATACTGTCAACAAAAGGGTCTCAGAAGAATAATAATAATAACTAGAGAGGATAAAGTTCGTCGAGACAAACTTTAGAAGTTGGCTGAGAAAGTCGCACCGGAACCTTTTTTTTTCGCACCGGAAATTTTGCATGTTGGTAGCACAATTTAACATTAACTATGAAATACGTTACGAAACCAGAAATTAACAGGTTGCCAAGTTGTTCTGGGTGGTTGCTAGGGTGTTGCTAAGCAGTTGCTATGGTATCCTGGGTGGTTGCTAGGGTGTTGCTAGGAGGTTGCTAGGGTAACCAGAGTGGTTGCTAGGGTGTTGCTAGGCGGTTGCTAGGGTATCCGGGGTGGTTGCTAGGGTAACCAGAGTGGTTGCTAGGGTGTTGCTAGGCGGTTGCTAGGGTAACCAGAGTGGTTGCTAGGGTGTTGCTAGGCGGTTGCTAGGGTAACTGGAGTGGTTGCTAGGGTGTTGCTAGGTGGTTGCTACGGTAACCAGAGTGGTTGCTAGGCGGTTGCTAGGGTATCCTAGGTGGTTGCTAGGGTGTTGCTAGGCAGTTGCTAGGGTATTTTGGGTGGTTGCTAGGGTGTTGCTAGGCGGTTGCTAGGGTAAACAGGGTGGTTGCTAGGGCGTTGCTAGGCAGTTGCTAGGGTATCTGGGGCGGTTGCTAGGGTGTTGCTAGGTGGTTGCTAGGGTAACCGGGGTGGTTGGTAGGGTAACTGGAGTGGTTGCTAGGGTGTTGCTAAGGAGTTGCTAGGGTAACTGGGGCGGTTGCTAGGTGGTTGCTAGGGTTACTGGGGTGGTTGCTAGGCAGTTGCTAGGGTATCCAGGGTGGTTGCTAGGATGTTACTAGGTAGTTGTGAGGTCTTCTGGGTAGTTACAATGGCATTCCTAGCACAATTTAACACTTAGCTAACCACTATTAGCATGTAGCTATTCACTGCTAGCATATGTAGCATGTTGGAAGTCCTGTTTGCTAGCATGAGTCCATAGAGCCAACCCCCATGTCTCTACGACACTCAGAAGCAGAGATATAGGTCTGGCTAAACGGTTGCTAGGGTAATCGTTTGGTTGTTAGGGAGTGGCTTCATAGTCATCATGAGACACTCATTGGTTGCCTGATTAAAAAGAGCCCTCCCCCATGAGTGTACAATACTGTGATGCAGAGTTATGTTCAATGCAAAATCCCTATGCAAGTTACCATGAAACATGAAGGGAATGAAACAGGAAACAGGAAGTGCAAGCACTTCCTGTTTCCTGTCATTTGCCATATTAGGTAGAATGGCAGCATCACTGATTCTGATTGGATGAGAGACAGTTATAGAACCGCCCCTGCACTGACTCTCAGCAGCTGCAGTGTTTAGATTTGAATTTTGACAGTTGGATTTTGAAATATCTGAACATTCCGCAATGCAAAGTCAATGGGACTTTTTTGGGGGCTTTTTTCGCCATTTTTAGGAAAACCGTAGGTCCGATCCCTTAGAAAAGATATAGCACACTATTTCAGAACAGGCCTGCGGCCTGTTCTGATTTTGGGGTCTGTAGCACCAAAGCTGTAGGTCGAGTTAGAGTCAGAAAAAGGGTCTCAGAAGAATAATAATAATAATAAGTTTATAACAACATCAGTAAGTTGGCTGCTTCTCAGCCAACTTAACTAGAATGTACATTTCCTGAAGAAAATGTGAGTGGTGCTCGCAGTGGCAAAATTCGGGCCCGGGGCCGGGCCAGATGCAGCAGTGTCGGAGAAACAGAGAGACCCCACCGCCATGTCTGTACGATGTTCTGGTGTTGTCTCCCCCTACTACTTATTCACTGCTTGATAGGCCGAGTCAAACGAGCCCAGTCCCGAGCCTCTACGACCTTCAGAACCAAAGATATGATTTTACAAATATTTGTCCCATGTTAAGTCAATGGGGCTTTTTTCGGCTGATTTTTCGTGGGACAAAACGAACATCGTACGCCTGATCGCTTAGAAAAGATATAGCACACCTCTCCTCAATAAGCCGCACGATTTGACATCTCTTTTGTGGGTCTACGACCAACGGTGCCTGAGGAGTAGCGCGCCGAAGGTTGGTTTAGGAGAATAGTAATTACAACACTAGAATGTACATTTCCTGAAGAAAATGTGAGTGGTGCTCGCAGTGGCAAAATCCGTCCCGGGCCAGGTGAGGCAGTAGCTAGGGTAACCATGATGTTGCTAGGCAGTTGCTAGGGTAACCAGGGTGGTTGCTAGGTGGTTGCTAGGGTAACTGAGGTGGTTGCTAAGGTGTTGCTAGGTGGTTGCTAGGTTAACTGGGTTGGTTGCTAGGGTGTTGCTAGGTGGTTGCTAGGGTAACCGGAGTCGTCGCTAGGTGGTTGCTAGGGTGTTGCTAGGCGGTTGCTAGGGTAACCAGGGTGGTTGCTAGGGTGTTGCTAAGTGGTTGCTAGGGTAACCCGGAGTTGTCGCTAGGCGGTTGCTAGGTGGTTGCTAGGGTAACCAGAGTGGTTGCTAAGGTGTTGCTAGGTGGTTACCAGGGTAACCAGAGTGGTTGCTAGGCGGTTGCTAGGGTAATCAGAGTGGTTGCTATGGTGTTGCTAGGTGGTTGCTAGGGTAAACTGAGTGGTTGCTAGGGTGTTGCTAGGTGGTTGCTATGGTAACCGGAGATGTTGCTAGGCGGTTGCTAGGCAGTTGCTAGGGTAACCGTGGTGGTTGCTAGGGTAACCAGAGTGGTTGCTATGCGGTTGCTAGGGTAACCAGAGTGGTTCCTAGGTGGTTGCTAAGGTGTCACTAGGTTAACTGGTTGGTTACTAGGGTTATGCTAGGTGGTTGTTATGGCTCATCTAGGGTGTCTTGGGCCGTTTTTAGGTGGTTATTAGGTGTTATGGGGGGTTTCTATGGCATTATTAGCATAATTTAACACTTAGTTAATCACTATTAGCATGTAGCTATTCACTGCTAGCATATGTAGCATGTTGGAAGTCCTGTTTGCTAACATGAGCCAAAAGAGCCAACCCCCATGTCTCTACGATACTCAGAAGCAGAGATATGGGTCTGGCTAAATGGTTGCTAGGGTAAACTATTTGGTTGCTAAGGAGTGGCTTTGCAGCTACCAGTGATGTTACTCCAAAGGCTGATTGTCAAATTAACCCAACCCCCATGTCTCTACGACACTCAGAAGCAGAGATATAGGTCTGGCTAAATGGTTGCTAGGGTAAACTATTTGGTTGCTAAGGACCGGCTTTGCGTCTGCCAGTGGCGTTAGTCCAAAGACTCCTTGTGAGTATGAACGATATAAACCAACCAGAATGCCTCTACGACATTCAGAACTGAAGATATCTCACTTTGTATTTGGTTGCTAAGGTGCTCCATAATGGTTGCTAGGGCGTGGCTAGGAAGTGTTGAAGACGTTGGTGATTGGCAGTTTGCTGCCCCGAGTCAAACGAGCCCACCCTCAAATTTCTATGACTTTTCTATCCAGAGATAGGAGTCAATCAATTTGAATGGAAGTCTATGGGATGGGTTGCTAAGGTGCTCTAAATGGTTGCTAGGGCGTGGCTTAGTAGCTTCCCAGTGATCCTGAGACACTCATTGGTCGCCTGAGTAAAATGAGCCCTCCCCCTTGTCTCTATGACGCTGTGCTGAAGAGCTATGTTCAATTCAAAATCCCTATGCACGTAGTAGATGGTGTTTCATGGGACGGTTTTCCCCATTCATTTCAATGGGGAAAGTTTGGGAGCTCTAGCACCCCAGGGGTGCAACTTTTACCCCATTTTGTGGTATGTTCTCACAGAGCCATCCACCCTCTTCAGATGTGGCGAGTTTCGTCTTTTTATAAATTTCTCGCTCCGAGTTATTAATTGTCAAAGTCGTTTGCACCGCGTATAAATACTCTTCTAGGATTTCCGTTTCTATTGTGTCTATGGGGCAAGTTTGGGCAGCTCTAGCACCCCAGGGGTGCAACTTTTGCCCAATTTTTTTGTATGTCCTTACAGAGCCTGCCAGCCTCTACAAATGTGGTGAGTTTCATCTTTTTAAAAATTTCTCACTCCGAGTTATTAATCGTCAAAGTTGGTCGCAATGTTAAGTCAATGCGTTTTTTCGACTGCTTTTTCGCCCCTGGGGCGAACATCGTACCCCCGATCGCTTAGAAAAGATATAGCACACCTGTCCTCAATAGGCCGCACGTTTTGATGCCTCATTCATGGGTCTAGGAAAAAACGCCTAGGAGGAGTAGCGCGCCAAAAAAGTGTCCAGAAGAAGAAGAAGAAAAACTAGAATGTACATTTCCTGAAGAAAATGTGAGTGGTGCTCGCAGTGGCAATATTCGGCCCGGATGCAACCAGATGCGGCATTGTCAGACACCATTGCTAGAGAGCCAACCGTCATGTCTGTACGATGTTCTGATGCTGAGATATGGATGATTCATGTGTTTGTATGGCTGCTAGGGGACTCTATATGGTTGCTATGATGTGGACATACAGTTTATGGGATGATATCTAAAGATTATTTGGCAGTCTGAGTTTAAAAGATCATACTCTGTGCTTCTACAACATTCCAGTACTGAAATATGTCTTGTAAGCATTGTTTTACGGTTGCTAGGGTGCTGTAAATGGTTGTTAAGGCGTGGCTATGAAGATGGTATATGTCACTACTTATTCACTGCTTGATAGGCCGAGTCAAACGAGCCCAGTCCCGAGGCTCTACGACCTTCAGAACCAAAGATATCCTTTTAGAAATATTTGTCCCATTTTAAGTCAATGGGGATTTTTTCGGCTGATTTTTCGTGGGACAAAACGAACATCGTACGCCCGATCGCTTAGAAAAGATATAGCACACCTCACCTCAATAAGCCGCACGATTTGACATCTCATTTGTGGGTCTACGACCAACGGTGCCAGAGAAGTAGCGCGCCGAAGTTTCGTTTCGGAGAATAGTAATCACAACACTAGAATGTACATTTCCTGAAGAAAATGTGAGTGGTGCTCGCAGTGGCAAAATCCGCCCCGGGCCAGGTGAGGCAGTGTCAGACACCATTACCAGAGAGACAACCGCCATGTCTTTACGATGTTCCAGTGCTGAGATATTGCTTATTCATGTTTTTGTATGGTTGCTAGGGTACTCTCTTTGGTTGCTATGGTGTACTCATATAGCTTATGGGATGATATCTAAAGACTATTTGGCAGTCTGAGCTTAAAAGATCAAACTCTGTGCTTCTACAACATTCCAGTACTGAAATATGACTTGTAATCATTGTTTTACGGTTGCTAGGGTGCTGTAAACAGTTGTTAGGGCGTGGCTATGAAGATGGTGTGTCACTTCTTATCCACTGCTTGATAGGCCGAGTCAAAAGAGCCCAGTCCCAAGCTTCTACGACCTTCTGAACCAAAGATATGATTTTACAAACATTTGGCCCATGTTAAGTCAATGGACCTTTTTTCGGCTGATTTATCATAGGACAAAACGAACATCGTACCCCCAATCGCTTAGAAAAGATATAGCACACCTCTCCTCAATAAGCCGCACGATTTGACATCTCTTTTGTGGGTCTACGACCAACGGTGCCTGAGGAGTAGCGCGCCGAAGGTTGGTTTAGGAGAATAGTAATTACAACACTAGAATGTACATTTCCTGAAGAAAATGTGAGTGGTGCTCGCAGTGGCAAAATCCGCCCCGGGGCTGGTACGGCTGGTGTTCTGGGTGGTTTCTATGGCATTATTTTCATATTTCACACTTAGCTAATCACTATTAGCATGTAGCTATTCATTGCTAGCATATGTAGCATGTTGGAAGTCTTGTTTGCTAGCATGAGTCAATAGATCCAACCCCCATGTCTCTACGACACTCAGAAGCAGAGATATGGGTCTGGCTAAATGGTTGCTAGGATAAACTATTTCGTTGCTAAGGAGTGGCTTTGCAGCTACAAGTGATGTTACTCCAAAGGCTGAATGTCAAATAGACCCAACCCCCATGTCTCTACCACTTTCTGATGCGGAGATGTAGGTCTGGCTAAATGGTTGCTAGGGTACTCTGTTTGGTTGCTAAGGAGTGGCTAAGCGTCTGCCAGTGATGCAACTCCAAAGGCTGATTGTCAAATAGACCCAACCCCCATGTCTCTATGACTTTCTGATGCAGAGACATGGGTCTGGCTAAATGGTTGCTAGGGTACTCTATTTAGTTGCTAAGGAGTGGCTAAACGTCTGCCATTGATGTCACTCCAAAGGCTCCTTGTGAGTATTAACGATACAAACCAACCAGAATGCCTCTACGACATTCAGAACTGAAGATATCTCACTTTGTATTTGGTTGCTAAGGTGCTCCATAATGGTTGCTAGGGCGTGGCTAGGAAGTGTTGAAGACGTTGGTGATTGGCAGTTTGCTTCCCCGAGTGAAACGAGCCCACCCTCAAATTTCTATGACTTTTCTATCCAGAGATAGGAGTCAATCAATTTGAATGGAAGTCTATGGGATGGGTTGCTAAGGTGCTCTAAATGGTTGCTAGGGCGTGGCTTAATACGTTCCCAGTGATCCTGAGACACTCATTGGTCGCCTGAGTAAAATGAGCCCTCCCCCTTGTTTCTGTGACGCTGTGCTGCAGAGCTATGTTCAATTCAAAATCCCTATGCACATAGTAGATGGTGTTTCATGGGACGGTTTTCCCCATTCATTTCAATGGGGAAAGTTTGGGAGCTCTAGCACCCCAGGGGTGCAACTTTTACCCCATTTTGTGGTATGTTCTCACAGAGCCATCCACCCTCTTCAGATGTGGCGAGTTTCGTCTTTTTACAAATTTCTCGCTCCGAGTTATTAATCGTCAAAGTCGTTTGCACCGCGTATAAATACTCTTCTAGGATTTCCGTTTCTATTGTGTCTATGGGGCAAGTTTGGGCAGCTCTAGCACCCCAGGGGTGCAACTTTTACCCCAATTTTTTTTATGTCCTTACAGAGCCTGCCAGCCTCTACAAATGTGACGAGTTTCATCTTTTTACAAATTTCACGCTCCGAGTTATTTATCGTCAAAGTTGGTCGTAATGCATTGTCTATGCGTTTTTTCGGCTGTTTGGTCGCCCCTGGGGCGAACACCGTACCCCCGATCGCTTAGAAAAGATATAGCACACCTCTCCTCAATAGGCCGTACGTTTTGATGCCTCATTCATGGGTCTGGAACAAACGCCCTAGGAGGAGTAGCGCGCCGAAAAAAAAGTGGAAGAATAAGAAAAATAATAATAAACCAAGGTCAATTTTTGGGCAGCTCTAGCACCCCAGGGGTGCAACTTTCACCCCAATGTGTGGTATGTTCTTACAGAGACTGCCAGCCTCTACAAATGTGGTGAGTTTCATCTTTTTACAAATTCCTCGCTCTGAGTTATTAATCGTCAAAATTTCGTTTCAATGGGACGTCTATGGGGGTGTTTTTTGTTCCGCCCCCTGGGGCGAACATCGTACCCCCGATCGCTTAGTGAACATAGGGCACCCCTCTCCTCAATCGGCCGCACGTTTTGACACCTCATTCATGGGTCTGGGACAAACGCTCTAGGAGTAGCAGCGCACCGAAGATTTCAGCATCATTATTATAGGCTTGGTAAGATAGTAATAGTAGTGCTCGCCAACGAGCACCACTAATAATAAACCGGGGTCAATTTTTGGGCAGCTCTAGCACCCCAGGGGTGCAACTTTTACCCCAATGTGTGGTATGTTCTTACAGAGCCTGCCAGCCTCTACAAATGTGGTGAGTTTCATCGTTTTACAAATTCCTCGCTTTGAGTTATTAATCGTCAAAATTTCGTTTCAATGGGACGTCTATGGGGGTGTTTTTTGTTCCGCCCCCTGGGGCGAACATCGTACCCCCGATCGCTTAGTAAAGCTAGGGCACCCCTCTCCTCAATCGGCCGCACGTTTTGACACCTCATTCATGGGTCTGGGACAAACGCTCTAGGAGTAGCAGCGCCGAAGATTTCAGCATCATTATTATAGGCTTGGTAAGATAGTAATAGTAGTGCTCGCCAACGAGCACCACTAACTAGAATGTACATTTCCTGAAGAAAATGTGAGTGGTGCTCGCAGTGGCAAAATTCGCCCCGGGCCTGGTGAGGCAGTAGCTAGGGTAACCATGATGTTGCTAGGCAGTTGCTAGGGTAACCAGGGTGGTTGCTAGGGTAACCGGGGTGGTTGCTAAGGTGTTGCTAGGTGGTTGCTAGGGTAACCGGTGTGGTTGCTAGGGTGTTGCTAGTTGGTTGCTAGGGTAACCAGAGTGGTTGCTAGGGTGTTGTTAGGTGGTTGCTAGGGTAACCGGAGTCGTCGGTAGGCGGTTGCTAGGATGTTGCTAGGGTAACCAGAGTGGTTGCTAAGGTGTTGCTAGGGTAACCAGATTGGTTGCTAGGCTGTTGCTAGGGTAATCAGAGTGGTTGCTATGGTGTTGCTAGGTGGTTGCCAGGGTAACCAGAGTGGTTGCTAAGGTGTTGCTATGCGGTTGCTAGGGTAAAAAGAGTGGTTCCTAAGCGGTTGCTAGGGTAATCAAAGTGGTTGCTATGGTGTTGCTAGGTGGTTGCTAGGGTAAACTGAGTGGTTGCCAGGGTGTTGCTAGGTGGTTGCTAGGGTAACCGGAGTGGTTGCTAAGTGGTTGCTAGGGTAACCAGAGTGGTTGCTAGGCGGTTGCCAGGGTAACCAGAGTGGTTGCTAAGGTGTTGCTAGGCAGTTACTAGGGTAACCAGAGTGGTTCCTAGGCGGTTGCTAAGGTGTCACTAGGTTAACTGGTTGGTTACTAGGGTTATGCTAGGTGGTTGTTATGGCTCATCTAGGGTGTCCTGGGCCGTTTTTAGGTGGTTATTAGGTGTTATGGGGGGTTTCTATGGCATTATTAGCATAATTTAACACTTAGTTAATCACTATTAGCATGTAGCTATTCACTGCTAGCATATGTAGCATGTTGGAAGTCCTGTTTGCTAGCATGAGCCAATAGAGCCAACCCCCATGTCTCTACGATACTCAGAAGCAGAGATATGGGTCTGGCTAAACGGTTGCTAGGGTACTCTGTTTGGTTGCTAAGGAGTGGCTTGGTACCTGCCAGTCATGTTACTCCAAAGGCTGATTGTCTAATTGACCCAACTCCCATGTCTCTACGACTTTCTGATGCAGAGATATAGGACTGCCTAAATGGTTGCTAGGATACTATTTTTGGTTGCTAAGGAGTGGCTTAGCGTCTGCCAGTGATGTCCCTCCAAAGGCTCCTTGTGAGTATGAACGATATAAACCAACCAGAATGCCTCTACGACATTCAGAACTGAAGATATCTCACTTTGTATTTGGTTGCTAAGGTGATCCATAATGGTTGCTAGGGCGTGGCTAGGAAGTGTTCAAGACGTTGGTGATTGGCAGTTTGCAGCCCCGAGTCAATCGAGCCCATCCTCAAATTTCTATGACTGTTCTATCCAGAGATAGAAGTTGATCAATTTGAATAGAAGTCTATGGGATGGGTTGCTAAGGTGCTCTAAATGGTTGCTAGGGCGTGGCTTAATAGCTTCCCAGTGATCCTGAGACACTCATTGGTCGCCTGAGTAAAATGAGCCCTCCCCCTTGTCTCTGTGACGCTGTGCTGCAGAGTTATGTTCAATTCAAAATCCCTATGCACATAGTAGATGGCGTTTCATGGGACGGTTTTCCCCATTCATTTCAATGGGGAAAGTTTGGGCAGCTCTAGCACCCCAGGGGTGTAACTTTTACCCCATTTTGTGGTATGTTCTCACAGAGCCATCCACCCTCTTCAAATGTGGCGAGTTTCGTCTTTTTACAAATTTCTCACTCCGAGTTATTAATCGTCAAAGTCGTTTGCAACGCTTTAAATACTCTTCTAGGATTTCCGTTTCCATTGCGTCTATGGGGGCACGTTTGGGCAGCTCTAGCACCCCAGGGGTGCAACTTTTACCCAATTTTTTTGTATGTTCTTACAGAGCCTGCCAGCCTCTACAAATGTGGCGAGTTTCATCTTTTTACAAATTTCTCGCTCCGAGTTATTAATCGTCAAAGTTGGTCGCAATGTTAAGTCAATGCGTTTTTTCGGCTGCTTTTTCGCCCCTGGGGCGAACATCGTACCCCCGATCCCTTAGAAAAGATATAGCACACCTCTCCTCAATAGGCCGCACGTTTTGTTGCCCTATTCATGGGTCTAGCACAAAACACCTAGGAGGAGTAGCGCGCCGAAAAAAAAGTGAAGGAAGAATAAGAATAAAAACCATTGATGTCTATGGGGCAAGTTTGGGCAGCTCTAGCACCCCAGGGGTGCAACTTTTACCCCATTGTGTGGTATATTCTTTTAGAGCATGCCAGCCTCTTCAAATGTGGTGAGTTTCATGTTTTTACAAATTCCTCACTCAGAGTTATTGAGAGTCAACGAATTTTTCAAATCATTGTCCATGCGTTTTTTTTCGGTACTTTTTCGCCCCTGGGGCAAACATCGTACCCCCGATCGCTTTGTAAAGATAGAGCACCACTCTCCTCAATCGGCCGCACGTTTTGACGCCTCATTCATGGGTCTGGGACCAACGCTCTAGGAGGAGGAGCGCGCCGAAAATTTGGTGGTATCAGCATCATTATTATAGGCTTGGTAAGATAGTAATAGTAGTGCTCGAGGCGAGCACCACTAATAATAACTATATAGTTTATTAGAATATCAATATGTTGGCTGCTTCTCAGCCAACTTAATAAAAATAAGTTTATTAGCATTTCAATATGTTGGCTGCTTCTCAGCCAACTTAACTAGCAGCATATACATATAAAGTGCAAGTCTCAATAAAACGTTATAAAAAAGCCTGTATAAAAAGATATGTCTTAAGACGCTTTTTAAAAGTCAGTCAGCACTCGCTATTACGGACATCAAGGGGAAGAGAGATCCATAGGCGGGGGGCAACATAACTAAAAGATCTGGCACCCATAGTAGTTAGTTGAATCCGAGGAACCACGAGAGAAATTGAGGATGAAGGATGCACGTGAAGGAGTGTAAACCTGGAGAAGTTGAGTAAGATATTGTG
>JAWRVZ010000547.1:52500-60000 GCA_037043235.1 Rhodeus uyekii
GACAGAGAGAGAGAGAGCGAGAGTGTGTGTCTCTGACGTGTGTGTGTGTGTGTGAGAGAGAGAGAGAGAGAGAGCGAGAGAGTGTGTGTCTCTGACGTGTGTGTGTGTGTGTGAGAGAGAGAGAGAGAGACAGAGAGAGAGAGCGAGAGAGTGTGTGTGTGTGTGTGTGTGTGAGAGAGAGAGAGAGAGAGTGTGTGTGTGAGAGAGAGAGAGAGCGAGAGTGTGTGTCTCTGACGTGTGTGTGTGTGTGTGTGAGAGAGAGAGAGAGAGACAGAGAGAGAGAGCGAGAGAGTGTGTGTCTCTGACGTGTGTGTGTGTGTGTGTGTGTGAGAGAGAGAGAGAGAGAGAGCGAGAGTGTGTGTGTCTCTGACGTGTGTGTGTGTGTGTGTGTCTCTGACGTGTGTGTGTGTGTGTGCAGTGGGACAGCAGTACGGTCCTGCGCTCGGAGCCGCTGGTGTTGGAGGGAGGATACGAGAACTGGCTGCTGTTTTACCCGATGTTCACCAGCAACGCTCGAGTGAAGCCGCCGCGGCAGCAGGAGTGCAGCGCTCTGCCTCAGCGTGAGTGTGTGTGTGTGTGTGTGTGTGTGTGTGTGTGTGTGTGTGTGTGTCACGTCCCTTCAGTGATATTATTTATGTCTACTATTTTTCTACCGAGAGGAAATCAGAGCAACACAAGATATTAACGAAAAGTGAACATTTATTACCCATGAAGTGAGGCAATGGATAATGTTAAATAAAGATATTTACAATCAAAACAACATAAATGATGAATACAAAAAAGAGAGAGAAAATCACAAATCAATTCCAGAATCAACTTAAGGAGGAAAAAGGAAAATCGAACAGCGCCAAATCAAAGAAATCAATAGAACAAAACCCACTAACTAACCCACTGAAACTAAACCTAGAGAGAAAGTCTTCAACGTCGTCTCTCATCTACACTAACTAAACACAATTACAATATAAACTATTGTCTAAACAAAAATCAAACCTCAGTGTGCGCCATGTATGTCACGTGACAACTTACCTAACTCCTTATTAACAAATACACAAATACTCAACAAGTGTTAAACACTTCACAAGAAGAGGACGGCAAAGTACATTAATCTTACATGAACAACATGACACACTAACAACTCTAACAACAAGCCAAAACCAAATGAACAAGAACAAATCAAAAAGCACACAATCACAGTTCAGGTTCAGCCGTGGAGTCTCAGCTGTCATTAGTGGAGAGACTGCAACGGAAAACGACAGAACAGCACGGGAGAACGAAAAACGTCACATGACGTTACAGTGTGTCTGTGTGTGTGTGTGTGTCTCCCTGCACTCGTCACGCAGGGCAGGATTAGAGTAGTTGTGTTGCTGTGATTTCAAGAGTTTTATTTGTCACATACACACTTAAATTCAGGATATACGTGGAGTGTGCGAAAAACAGCTACAAAACACGAGGAAATTAAAATAGAACTAGAATAAAAAGTACAATATACAGTAATACCTCGGTTTACGAGTTTAATTCGTTCCAAGAGCTCGTAACCCAAAATGCTCGTACACCAAAACAAATTTCCCCATAGGAATGCACTAAAAATCAATTAATTCGTTCCACATGACCACAAATGCCCATTTTAAATATTTTTTTGATTTTACCCTATTAATTGCAGTTAAAATTGTAACCATTAAGATCTCATATAAATACTAATTAATAATTGACAAACTCAAAAAATACTTGACAATTTACTGTAATGCACTTCAGGTTTGAGCAGCCAGCTTGGAGGAGGGAGGAGAGGGGAGCGGGAAAGCAAGGATTCAAGTGCAAATGAGTGAATTTATTATAAAAGTGCAGAAAACAAACGAAGTGATAATCCGGAGTTAAAGTCGTGGAACATGGGAGCCGCGAAAGAACGAATTCACGGGAGCCGCGAGAGAACTAGGGGAGCGCGGGGCACAAAGTAACGCGGGGTAAATAGTAACAGCTTTTTTCTTTTTTTAGATAGTTGCACGGGCATAAATGTGACGTGCTAAAGGGCTTTTCATCACACTGTTTGCACACGTCTTCTGGCCATTTTTCGAGAAATTTCATCGAAGTTTGGATGAGAACCACAGGAAAAACTCTTTTGGCAGCATGTAAATATTTTTTGTTATAGTAGTTGTTTTTCGATTTTCAAAGAATGTGTGAAAGATTGTTAGTCTAATCTTATATTGTTATGATTACCATCTTCTTGGCTAAAAGATGGTACCATTTTGAAAGACGTGAAAAACACATAGTGGCTGCTATCCGGTCCTGAAGTAATCAAGACAGCGCGGGGTTAGTTGTAACACTAAGCTTATTGAACAAGTTGCATCAATAATCATATATTTTGCATTGTATTAACCTATTAAAACGTTTTTCATGTCATTACATTGTTCAAAACACAACAAATGTAAAAAAATAAAGGAAAAAAGTTATGCTTATGATCATCAAGACACAACTTTTTTAAACAAATAAAAATACGTGAATGAACTTGCATTGGATAACATGGTGTTACAACTAACCCGCTGTCTGTTAAAACGACATTTTACTCCTTGCGCTTTTGCCGATACTGCAGAGAAACGGCAGGTCCGATGAACATGAAAACAGTGCTCATTTGTAGGAGAGGCTTATATGTTGTTTGTATACAAATATGGTTTGTCTAACCCTATTACTTTGTTTATTATTTGGCTAAAACCGTGTGTATTTCACTACGTGAACAATAGTGATCACAATTAATTAATGTTTAGAATATGAGGTAAAAACGTCTGTAAATCACTTATAAAAGTATCACTGTGGTGAATGATGCAGCCAATGAATGAGTTAAGGGGTGATAAAGGGGTTGGAACCTCCTGACTGTGTTATGAGAGGCTGTCATTACGATATTTCATGTAAAAATGCCACAAGGATGCTGAGCGTTAGGACTTTTTCCACACAGAACTGCGCATGGGTGAGGGAAATTTTTTCTCGTACACCGATACAATGCTCGTACACCGATACAATGCTCGTACACCGATACAATGCTCGTACACCGATACAATGCTCGTACACCGATACAATGCTCGTACACCGATTTGCTCGTATACCAAGTCGCTCGTAAACCGAGGTATTACTGTATATATATATATATATATATATATATATATATATATATATATATATATATATATATATATATATATATATATATATATATATATATATATATATATATATATATACACAGTAATATACTTACAGTATATACTTTATTTATATATATATATATATATATATATATATATATATATATATATATAATTATAAATAAAGTTAAAAAAAGTTAAATAAACTGTGCAGTGAAGTAAACTGTAGAATATATAATTGTCGTACGATGTGTGTGTGTGTGATTTCAGTGAACTTCACGTACCCGTCGCTGGAGGAGCCCAAACCTGTGCTGGTGTGTGACGAACCTGCGGCTGCGCAGCTCAACGGCACGACTGTGACCCAAGAGCCGCCCGGCAACCCGCTCGCACACACACCTGCGCCACTCACACACACACCGCCGCTCGCACACACACCTGCGCCACTCACACACACACCGCCGCTCGCACACACACCTGCGCCGCTCGCACAGCCTGCCAGCGTTGATGCCACCGTGCCACCGATACAACACAACATGAGTTTACATAGCAAATAACAATAACAATACATAACATACACAGTACATGTGGTCACATGCTGGGATTTTTTGTATGGAGTGGGAGAGGGGATAGATTGTCAGCCATAACATCCGTCTGCATTGTTTTTCTTTCCCTGCGCTCTGCCCAGCATTTTATCTCTTATTAATTCAACTGTTCAAGAGTGAAATGGCCTGTGGAAAGAAACTGTTCCTGTGCCGAGATGTTCTAGTGGCCAGTGATCGGAGTCGCCGTCCTGACGGTAACAGTTCAAACAGGGTGTTTCCAGGGTGAGCAGAGTCTGTGATGATTTTACCTGCTCTCTTTTTCACTCTGGAAGAGTACAGGTCCTGGAGGGCTGGCAGGGAAGCACCAATAATCCTCTCTGCAGTCCGGATTGTGCGATGTAGTCTCCCGATGTCAGATTTGGTAGCTGAACCAAACCAGACAGTGATGGAGGTGCACAAAACAGACTCAATGACGGCCGAGTAGAACTGTATCAGCAGCTCCTTTGGGAGGTTGAGCTTCCTCAGCTGACGAAGGAAGTACAGTCTCTGCTGGGCCTTTTTTACAATGGAGTCAATGTGATTGTTCCACTTCAGGTCCTGAGAGATGGTGGTGCCCAGGAACCTGAATGACTCCACTGCTGCCACTGTGCTGTTCATGATGGTGAGTGGAGGTAGAGCAGGGCTGTTCCTCCTGAAGTCCACTATCATCTCCACCGTTTTGAGCGTGTTGAGCTCAAGGTTGTTATAACTGCACCAGACAGCCAGTTGTTCAACCTCCAGTCTGTAAGCAGACTCGTCACCGTTTCGGATGAGGCCGATGGCGGTGGTGTCGTCTGCAAATTTCAGGAGCTTCACAGAAGGGTCTTTAGAAGTGCAGTCATTGGTGTACAGGGAGAAGAGCAGTGGGGAGAGAACACACCCCTGGGGGGCGCCAATGCTGGTAGTGAGAGACCTGGATGTGAGTTTCCCCAGTCTCACTCGCTGTTGCCGGTCTGTCAGGAAGCTGGTGATCCACTGACAGATTGAGGATGGCAAGGAGAGCTGGGTCAGTTTAGCTGTAAGAAGATCAGGCATGATGGTGTTGAAGGCCGAACTGAAGTCCACAAATAAGATCCTTGCATAAGTCCCAGGTCTGTCGAGATGTTGCAGGATATAATGCAGTCCCATGTTGACTGCATCATCCACAGACCTGTTTGCTCTGTAGGCAAATTGGAGAGGATCCAGCAAGGGTCCAGTGATGTCCTTCAGGTGGGCCAGAACCAGTCTCTCAAATGACTTCATGACCACAGATGTGAGAGCGACAGGTCTGTAGTCATTAAGTCCAGTGATTTGGGTTTTTTGGGGACAGGAATGATGGTGGAGCGTTTGAAGCAACGGGGAACTTCACACTGCTCCAATGATCTATTGAAGATCCGCGTGAAGACTGGAGCCAGTTGGTCAGCGCAGGCTTTCAAACAAGCAGATGAGATGCCGTCTGGGCCTGAAGCTTTCCTTATCTTCTGTCTTTTGAAGATTTTGGTTACCTGCTCCACACAGACCTTAAGCTCTGGTTGGATGGCGGAGGGGGTGGAGAGGGGGTGCAGGAGGTGTTGGGGGACGTGTGAAGTGCAGATCAGACTGGGTGTGAGGTGTGAGATTGGGTTTCTCAAACCTGCAGTAAAAAGTATTTAGCTCATCCGCCAGATGTTGATTCTCAGCAGGTCGGTGGGTTGGTGGCTTGTAATTGGTGATATTCTTCAGGCCTGACCAGACAGCAGCAGGGTTATTTGAAGAGAACTGGTTTCTCAGCTTTTCACCATAACTTCTTTTAGCAGCTCTGATCTCCTTTGTCAGTCTGTTCCTGGTCTGTTTGTACAAAACACCATCCCCCCTTCTGTAAGCGTCCTCTTTGTTGTGACGAAGCTGTTTGAGTTTCCCAGTAAACCATGGTTTATCATTAGGAAATGATAAGAATGTCCTGGTAGGAATGTGTGTATCCTCACAGAAACTGATGTATGATGTTACAGTATCTGTTAGCTCATCCAGATCAGTGGTAGCAGCTTCAAAAACATTCCATTCCGTGCAATCAAAACATGCTTTGAGATTCTCCTCTGCTTCATTAGTCCATCTTTTCACAGTCTTTTTTGCAGGTTTAGCTGATTTCAGTTTCTGCCTGTAGGATGGTATAAGATGAACCACACAGTGATCAGAAAGCCCCAAAGCTGCCCGTGGGACGGAGTGATATGCATTCTTTATTGTGGTGTAGCAGTGGTCAAGAATATTACTGTCTCTGGTGGGACATGTAATGTGCTGTCTGTATTTTGGCAGTTCACGGGAGAGATTTGCTTTGTTAAAATCCCCAAGAATGATTAAAAGAGAGTCTGGATACTTTTGTTCAGTCTCAGCTATTTGTTCAGCCAGCTGTTGTAATGCCGTGCTGACACACGCGTCTGGAGGAATGTAAACATTCACGAGAATAAACGAGGAAAACTCACGCGGTGAATAGAAAGGTTTACAGTTTATGAAGTGAGTCTCTAGGTTAGGAGAGCATATCTTCTTCAGCGTTGTTATATCTGAACACCAACCTTCGTTGATGTAGAAACACAAACCTCCACCTCTCGTTTTCCCGGTTAGTTCCGTGATGCGATGAGATTAGCAAGATGAATACTGGGGAGAGGAGTGCGGCTCCCCCGCATGCGTCTGGCTGCTCGGTTTAAAGAGACAGTCGCGACTCCAACGAGGATATCAAATAAAACGTCTGAATAATCAAAAACCACAGAAATATTGTCTGGAGTGTGATCCCTAATGTCCAGTAGTTCATTTTTGGTGAAAACAATCGGAAAAGAATGACTAAAAGCAGAACAAACAAACAAAGACAGGACAATCACTGAAGAGCAAAAAACCGAGGCTGCCATCTTGTTGTTATTTCTCTCTCACTCACACACACTCTCTCTCTCACTCACACACACTCACTCACACACACACTCTCTCACACTCTCACACACACACTCTCACTCACTCACACACACTCACTCACACACACACACACACTCTCTCTCCCACTCACACACTCTCTCTCTCTCACTCTCTCACACACACACTCTCACTCACACTCACTCACTCACACTCTCACACACACTCTCTCTCCCACTCACACACTCTCTCTCTCTCACTCTCTCACACACACACTCTCACTCACTCTCACTCACTCTCACTCACTCACTCTCACACACACACTCTCACTCACTCACACACACACTCTCACCCACTCACTCTCACACACACTCACTCTCTCTCTCACACACACACTCTCACTCACTTACACACACTCACTCACACACACACACACACTCTCTCTCCCACTCACACACTCTCTCTCTCTCACTCTCTCACACACACACTCTCACTCACACTCACTCACTCACACTCTCACACACACTCTCTCTCCCACTCACACACTCTCTCTCTCTCACTCACTCACACACACTCTCTCACTCACTCACTCTCACACACACTCACTCTCTCTCTCACACACACACTCTCACTCACTCACACACACTCTCTCACTCACTCACTCACTCACTCACTCACTCACACACACTCTCTCTCTCTCTCTCTCTCTCTCTCTCTCTCTCTCTCACACACACACACACACTCACTCTCACTCACTCACTCTCACACACACACTCTCACTCACTCACACACACTCTCTCACTCACTCACTCTCACACACACACACTCACTCTCACTCACTCTCACACACACACACTCTCTCACTCACTCACTCTCACTCTCACTCACTCACTCACACACACACACTCACTCTCACTCACTCTCACACACACACT
>JAWRVZ010000547.1:70000-87500 GCA_037043235.1 Rhodeus uyekii
AAGTTCGACGATCACGAGGTGTCTGAGATCTCCGCCTCCTCCGTCTGCTCAGCCGCCGCCTACATCTTCTTCTACTCCTCCCTGTGAGGGAACGACGGCTCGTCACCATGGTGACCGGGTGATTGACGCGACGCAGCTGTGGGCGGAGCTACACTGATTGCACTCCGGCTCATGGACCATGTCTCTCTCTCTCTCTCTCTCTCTCTCTCTCTGCGGCGGGACAGTGCTCCTGTAGGAATCTGGAAGCAGGTTCGGAGCGTCTCGCGGCGGGACTGGCTGTGATTTAGGCGTCAGTATTAGTGCACTATAACCCGCTGACAGAGACGCTTTTCTTTCTTTCTGTGAAGAGCGGATGCTGCGGAGACGCCGCTGGACCCGGATCGAGCTGGGACTGTCTAACGTCACTCACACTAACCGCAGCCGGACTGGTGTTCAGGGGCCGTGCAATAACCCCGTCATTACCCCCCAGGGGTCATGTGATCGCCTCTCTGCGCATGAGCTTCTGACGGGTCTTACTAGATTAATCCATGTATTAGCTTATAAACCTTATACATGCATAAATAAACACCTAAACACGCGTGTGCGTTGAGTGTCTGTGTCACGCGTGTTTCCTGTCGTCTGCGGTGCGAAATCAATGCTCGTTTCTCAAAATATCACACGTTTGAGTCTGAACAACACCAGTGTGTGTGTGTGTGTGTGTGTGTGTGATGCCAGACGCAGCCAATCTCTCCTTCAAATCACATCTGACCTGCTGACCTCCCGACCTCCTGACCTCTGACCAAAGAAATAAGAATAGATTTGCCACATGGATGTTTTCACCGCAGGATGTGGTTTAGTTTCACAGAGAGACGGTTTGGGGAAGATCTGCGTCCAAGTTCAATATATGCAAATGATTGTTAAATTAGTGAGGCCCTTCCTCGCTAAAGCAGACTATAAGTAACGTAAAATAAAATAAAATGTGTCGTTAATATGTAAAAATACATCAGCATTCCATTCAAACTTGTTTTGACAGTGAAAGATTAATCTGAAATTAATAATGTTTTTGCATGTTCAATTGCATATTCAATTGCATATTCAGATTTTTAAAAAAAAGTCTGAAATGTGCATCTAATTCAATGAATTACAGTCGTATTAATTACAATCAATGTTACGTGTAAGAATTGTAACATTGATAAAATTCTGTGACAATTCAGAATTATTGTTTTCAATTAAAAACATTCTCCTCCAGACAAGAAACCAGTGTACACACTCTCACACACACACACTCACTCACACACACTCACTCACACACACACACACACTCACTCACACACTCACACTCACACACACACACTCACTCTCACTCACACACTCACACACACTCACTCACACACTCACACACACACACTCACACACACACTCACACTCACACACACACTCACACTCACACACACACTCACACACTCACTCACACTCACACACACTCACTCACTCACACACTCACTCACACACTCACTCACACACTCACTCACACACTCACTCACACACTCACTCACACACTCACTCACACACTCACTCACACACTCACTCACACACACACACACACACTCTCACACACACTCTCACACACTCACACTCACACACTCACACACTCACACACACACACACACACACACACACACACACACACACTCACACACACACACACTCACACACTCACACACACACACACACACTCACACTCACACTCACTCTCACACACACACACACTCACACTCACACACACACTCACACACACTCACACACACACACACACACACACTCACACTCACACACACACACACTCTCTCTCTCTCTCTCTGTGGGGTTTGAGACAGAAGCGTATGAGGCTTTGGCACATTTGTTGCTCTGGATCCGCAGAATTAACAGCTTGTAAATCTTGAGCAAACGGCCGTTCTGTGCTTTATCTCTTATTCTCTTTACAGGAGAACGTGTGAACGCACTGGAGAGTCTCCGTGACTCCCATAATAATCCCCTCCTTTACCAATCACTGCTGCCTTCTTCCCTTTCTAGGGCGAGAGTGAGAGAGAGAGGGGGGGAGGGGGAGGGAAGGATGGAGAGGGAGATGGAGAGAGAGAGAGAGAGAGAGGGGGAGGGAAGGATGGAGAGAGAGAGAGAGAGAGAGGGGGAGGGAAGGATGGAGAGAGAGAGAGAGAGAGAGGGGGAGGGAAGGATGGAGAGAGAGATGGAGAGGGGGAGGGAAGGATGGAGAGAGAGATGGAGAGGGGGAGGGAAGGATGGAGAGAGAGATGGAGAGGGAGAGGGAAGGATGGAGAGGGAGAGGGAAGGATGGAGAGAGAGAGGGGGAGGGAAGGATGGAGAGAGAGAGGGGGAGGGAAGGATGGAGAGAGAGAGAGAGAGGGGGAGGGAAGGATGGAGGGAGATGGAGAGGGGGACGGAGAGAGAGGGGGAGGGAAGGATGGAGAGGGAGAGAGAGAGGGAGAGAGGGAGAGGGGGAGGGAAGGATGGAGAGAGAGAGAGAGAGAGGGAGGGAAGGATGGAGAGAGAGATGGAGAGAGAGAGAGAGAGAGGGGGAGAGAGAGGGAGAGAGAGAGAGAGAGAGAGAGAGAGAGAGGGGGAGAGAGAGGGAGAGAGAGAGAGAGAGAGAGAGAGAGAGAGGGGGAGGGAAGGATGGAGAGGGAGATGGAGAGAGAGAGAGAGAGAGAGAGAGGGAGAGAAGGATGGAGAGGGAGATGGAGAGGGTGGGCTGCTCCAGCACTTACTCCTCTAATCAAGGCTCACGGCTCAGTGTTAATTTTCCGTTCTTTATCAGGAACACATGATCCTCTCTAAACCACAAACTGTTTCTTCAGACTCTTACTCACTAGTTCTACAGAATAAAAAATACAATTAATGTCACACAATAATCAATAATGTCAAGAAACAAAATATAATCATGGACAAGAATTAAAAGAAAACATATCAGTCATAAAATTCCATCACGTTTAGTTTCGGTGCCGAGCCAAAAATGTACATTTACATGTATTAATTTAGCAGACGCTTTTATCCAAAGCGACTTACAGTTTGAGGAGAACAGAAGAAAATTTGGATAAAAGCGACTTAAATATCCCGCAGGTGATGCTTTACTCCTGAAACAAATCAATACATTTCTCTCCAAACTTCATTTCCGTCACAAAACAGACGGCGGATCTGCAACCGTGAGACTCGGAGCTTTCCGACGACATGCGACACGATTAGAAAAGGATTTGATTATAAAGTAGTCAGAATAAATGATGTCATAGGAAACCTGACTCCGCCCACTAGGGGAGGAGCCACTAAAATAATTTAGAGTGCCGTTTCCATGGAAACGCAACATCCATTTCAAAACTTTCAAACGGATTTATGGTGATTAATTACACCGGATTAAACACCGAAGAACGTTTTTTTGGCTAAAGTAATAAAAACAAACAACGCACATCATCTAATAATCAAAACTCTCAAATAAAGTGAACCATTCATTTTTAGATTTTACCATCTCTAAATAATTTCCCAAACTATAACATGGTTCCTAATGAAATGCAAATGAATAATAATAAATATGCAAAAACACAAACAGATGATTTTTCAGTGTTTTATTAAATATACAGTAAAAAATGTTTACAGATCATTAACATTCCAGCATCAAATATTCTCATGATTCTGCTGATATAATCGTGCCAGATAAATGTATCTATGAGATACACTAATCAACACATGACACAGTACCGCTGTAACATTAACGAGTGCTGATTGTGTGGACTGGATTCGGCGGCGCAGTGAATCACACACACACACACACACACACACACACACACACACACTGCCGTTTGCATTGCAATCTGCCCATAATCGACACGAGATTCAAACAGAGATGCGTCTGAAACGAATGCATTCACACAGCTCGTGGTTCTGCACACACACTTCTGTTGGCGTTCAGCTTTACAAAATCTGATCATAGTTCTTTCCAAAAAGTGACAGACATCACATGTAAAATTGCTTTTATTTTATACAAGGCAACTTGTAGTTTAGAATAAATATTTAACTCTATACAGTGATATTGTACCAGTTATTAACCACTTTATAATTCCATACAGACATACAAATCTTAAAAAACACTTTTAAAAGATGACGATCCTGTTATAATCGTACAGGATTAAACGCGACTTATTAAAACATCTCCAAGTTGCATCGGTTCATTTGTTCAGAGATGTAACGTAACGTCCGGCACACACACAAAACACACAAACACACATCACGCGTTTATTTCATCATGCGCTCCTGAGTCCTGTGTGTGTGTGTGTGTGTGTGTGTGCTCACAGCATTAAGCGCATTGACGGGCGCGGATCTTTAGTGGCGCCCCCTGTGGGCGGCGAGTGGGACGGGCCCTCGGAGGAGTCGTGCTGCAGCGTCAGCTTATCTGGGGTGTAGTCGTTCCGCTTCAGGTCTGAAACACACACACACACACACACACACACACACACACAGAGTTACAGTGCTGTTCTCACCACTGATGTTAAACCGCATCGCTGCAGTTTCGTCATCTGCCACTTTAAATGCCTTTAAAGCAAGAACGATTCTGATTCTCATCTGGAGGAAGAAATAAAAACTCGCCTCCAACGACATTATCGTTATATTATAAATGCCTTGTTAATAAAATCCCCCACAAATGAAGTCATAGAGTCATTATTCTGCTGGGCTTGCAACGCTCACCGGGGAGTTTGAGCTTCCGGCAGCAGGAGTTGCAGTGGTGTTTGGCGCGGAAGTTTCGGATGGCATCGTCTCCGAGGTTCGCAGGGCCGAAGATCATGTCGTAGGATCTGACGCATTCAAACACAAAGAGGAAGTACATCAATCATTTCATCATGCTAGTTTTGATTATTGTGTTTTCTGTGATCTCTCGCGCTACACAACTCACCCTTTCTCTCCGCTCTTAATGACCGACGGATCCGTCAGAATCTCCCCGACCCCTGCAGAGACAGAGACGTCAGAAACACACGAGACACTCGAGAGAGACAGAGACGTCAGAAACACACGAGACACTCGAGAGACCGAGACGTCAGAAACACACGAGACACTCGAGAGACAGAGACGTCAGAAACACACGAGACACTCGAGAGACAGAGACGTCAGAAACACACGAGACACTCGAGAGACCGAGACGTCAGAAACACACGAGACACTCGAGAGACAGAGACGTCAGAAACACACGAGACACTCGAGAGAGACAGAGACGTCAGAAACGCACGAGACACTCGAGAGAGACAGAGACGTCAGAAACACACGAGACACTCGAGAGAGACAGAGACGTCAGAAACGCACGAGACACTCGAGAGAGACAGAGACGTCAGAAACACACGAGACACTCGAGAGACAGAGACGTCAGAATCTCCCCGACCCCTGCAGAGACAGAGATGTCAGAAACGCACGAGACACTCGAGAGAGAGACAGAGACGTCAGAATCTCCCCGACCCCTGCAGAGACAGAGATGTCAGAAACACACGAGACACTCGAGAGAGACAGAGACGTCAGAAACGCACGAGACACTCGAGAGACAGAGACGTCAGAAACGCACGAGACACTCGAGAGACAGAGACGTCAGAAACGCACGAGACACTCGAGAGAGACAGAGACGTCAGAATCTCCCCGACCCCTGCAGAGACAGAGACGTCAGAAACACACGAGACACTCGAGAGAGACAGAGACGTCAGAAACGCACGAGACACTCGAGAGAGACAGAGACGTCAGAAACACACGAGACACTCGAGAGAGACAGAGACGTCAGAAACACACGAGACACTCGAGAGACAGAGACGTCAGAAACACACGAGACACTCGAGAGAGACAGAGACGTCAGAAACACACGAGACACTCGAGAGAGACAGAGACGTCAGAAACACACGAGACACTCGAGAGAGACAGAGACGTCAGAAACACACGAGACACTCGAGAGACAGAGACGTCAGAAACACACGAGACACTCGAGAGAGACAGAGACGTCAGAAACACACGAGACACTCGAGAGAGACAGAGACGTCAGAAACACACGAGACACTCGAGAGAGACAGAGACGTCAGAAACGCACGAGACACTCGAGAGACAGAGACGTCAGAAACACACGAGACACTCGAGAGAGACAGAGACGTCAGAAACACACGAGACACTCGAGAGAGACAGAGACGTCAGAAACACACGAGACACTCGAGAGACAGAGACGTCAGAATCTCCCCGACCCCTGCAGAGACAGAGATGTCAGAAACGCACGAGACACTCGAGAGAGACAGAGACGTCAGAATCTCCCCGACCCCTGCAGAGACAGAGATGTCAGAAACACACGAGACACTCGAGAGAGACAGAGACGTCAGAAACGCACGAGACACTCGAGAGACAGAGACGTCAGAAACGCACGAGACACTCGAGAGACAGAGACGTCAGAAACGCACGAGACACTCGAGAGAGACAGAGACGTCAGAATCTCCCCGACCCCTGCAGAGACAGAGACGTCAGAAACACACGAGACACTCGAGAGAGACAGAGACGTCAGAAACGCACGAGACACTCGAGAGACAGAGACGTCAGAAACACACAAGACACTCGAGAGAGACAGAGACGTCAGAAACACACGAGACACTCGAGAGAGACAGAGACGTCAGAAACGCACGAGACACTCGAGAGAGACAGAGACGTCAGAAACACACGAGACACTCGAGAGACAGAGACGTCAGAAACACACGAGACACTCGAGAGAGACAGAGACGTCAGAAACACACAAGACACTCGAGAGACAGAGACGTCAGAAACACACGAGACACTCGAGAGAGACAGAGACGTCAGAAACACACGAGACACTCGAGAGACAGAGACGTCAGAAACACACGAGACACTCGAGAGAGACAGAGATGTCAGAAACACACGAGACACTCGAGAGACAGAGACGTCAGAAACACACGAGACACTCGAGAGAGACAGAGACGTCAGAAACACACGAGACACTCGAGAGAGACAGAGACGTCAGAAACACACGAGACACTCGAGAGAGACAGAGACGTCAGAAACACACGAGACACTCGAGAGAGACAGAGACGTCAGAAACACACGAGACACTCGAGAAAGACAGAGACGTCAGAAACACACGAGACACTCGAGAGACAGAGACGTCAGAAACGCACGAGACACTCGAGAGAGACAGAGACGTCAGAAACGCACGAGACACTCGAGAGACAGAGACGTCAGAAACACACGAGACACTCGAGAGACAGAGACGTCAGAAACACACGAGACACTCGAGAGACAGAGACGTCAGAAACACACGAGACACTCGAGAGACAGAGACGTCAGAAACACACGAGACACTCGAGAGACAGAGACGTCAGAAACGCACGAGACACTCGAGAGAGACAGAGACGTCAGAAACACACGAGACACTCGAGAGACCGAGACGTCAGAAACACACGAGACACTCGAGAGACAGAGACGTCAGAAACACACGAGACACTCGAGAGACAGAGACGTCAGAAACACACGAGACACTCGAGAGACCGAGACGTCAGAAACACACGAGACACTCGAGAGACAGAGACGTCAGAAACACACGAGACACTCGAGAGAGACAGAGACGTCAGAAACGCACGAGACACTCGAGAGAGACAGAGACGTCAGAAACACACGAGACACTCGAGAGAGACAGAGACGTCAGAAACGCACGAGACACTCGAGAGAGACAGAGACGTCAGAAACACACGAGACACTCGAGAGACAGAGACGTCAGAAACACACGAGACACTCGAGAGACAGAGACGTCAGAATCTCCCCGACCCCTGCAGAGACAGAGATGTCAGAAACGCACGAGACACTCGAGAGAGAGACAGAGACGTCAGAAACACACGAGACACTCGAGAGAGACAGAGACGTCAGAATCTCCCCGACCCCTGCAGAGACAGAGACGTCAGAAACACACGAGACACTCGAGAGAGACAGAGACGTCAGAAACGCACGAGACACTCGAGAGACAGAGACGTCAGAAACGCACGAGACACTCGAGAGACAGAGACGTCAGAAACGCACGAGACACTCGAGAGACAGAGACGTCAGAAACACACAAGACACTCGAGAGAGACAGAGACGTCAGAAACACACGAGACACTCGAGAGAGACAGAGACGTCAGAAACGCACGAGACACTCGAGAGAGACAGAGACGTCAGAAACACACGAGACACTCGAGAGACAGAGACGTCAGAAACACACGAGACACTCGAGAGAGACAGAGACGTCAGAAACACACGAGACACTCGAGAGACAGAGACGTCAGAAACACACGAGACACTCGAGAGAGACAGAGATGTCAGAAACACACGAGACACTCGAGAGACAGAGACGTCAGAAACACACGAGACACTCGAGAGAGACAGAGACGTCAGAAACACACGAGACACTCGAGAGACAGAGACGTCAGAAACACACGAGACACTCGAGAGAGACAGAGACGTCAGAAACACACGAGACACTCGAGAGAGACAGAGACGTCAGAAACACACGAGACACTCGAGAGAGACAGAGACGTCAGAAACACACGAGACACTCGAGAGAGACAGAGACGTCAGAAACACACGAGACACTCGAGAAAGACAGAGACGTCAGAAACACACGAGACACTCGAGAGACAGAGACGTCAGAAACGCACGAGACACTCGAGAGAGACAGAGACGTCAGAAACGCACGAGACACTCGAGAGACAGAGACGTCAGAAACACACGAGACACTCGAGAGAGACAGAGACGTCAGAAACACACGAGACACTCGAGAGACAGAGACGTCAGAAACACACGAGACACTCGAGAGACAGAGACGTCAGAAACACACGAGACACTCGAGAGACAGAGACGTCAGAAACGCACGAGACACTCGAGAGAGACAGAGACGTCAGAAACGCACGAGACACTCGAGAGACAGAGACGTCAGAAACGCACGAGACACTCGAGAGACAGAGACGTCAGAAACGCACGAGACACTCGAGAGACAGAGACGTCAGAAACACACGAGACACTCGAGAGACAGAGACGTCAGAAACGCACGAGACACTCGAGAGACAGAGACGTCAGAAACACACGAGACACTCGAGAGACAGAGACGTCAGAAACACACGAGACACTCGAGAGACCGAGACGTCAGAAACACACGAGACACTCGAGAGACAGAGACGTCAGAAACACACGAGACACTCGAGAGACAGAGACGTCAGAAACACACGAGACACTCGAGAGACAGAGACGTCAGAAACACACGAGACACTCGAGAGACCGAGACGTCAGAAACACACGAGACACTCGAGAGACAGAGACGTCAGAAACACACGAGACACTCGAGAGAGACAGAGACGTCAGAAACGCACGAGACACTCGAGAGAGACAGAGACGTCAGAAACACACGAGACACTCGAGAGAGACAGAGACGTCAGAAACGCACGAGACACTCGAGAGAGACAGAGACGTCAGAAACACACGAGACACTCGAGAGACAGAGACGTCAGAAACACACGAGACACTCGAGAGACAGAGACGTCAGAATCTCCCCGACCCCTGCAGAGACAGAGATGTCAGAAACGCACGAGACACTCGAGAGAGAGACAGAGACGTCAGAAACACACGAGACACTCGAGAGAGACAGAGACGTCAGAATCTCCCCGACCCCTGCAGAGACAGAGACGTCAGAAACACACGAGACACTCGAGAGAGACAGAGACGTCAGAAACGCACGAGACACTCGAGAGACCGAGACGTCAGAAACACACGAGACACTCGAGAGACAGAGACGTCAGAAACACACGAGACACTCGAGAGAGACAGAGACGTCAGAAACGCACGAGACACTCGAGAGAGACAGAGACGTCAGAAACACACGAGACACTCGAGAGAGACAGAGACGTCAGAAACGCACGAGACACTCGAGAGAGACAGAGACGTCAGAAACACACGAGACACTCGAGAGACAGAGACGTCAGAAACACACGAGACACTCGAGAGACAGAGACGTCAGAATCTCCCCGACCCCTGCAGAGACAGAGATGTCAGAAACGCACGAGACACTCGAGAGAGAGACAGAGACGTCAGAAACACACGAGACACTCGAGAGAGACAGAGACGTCAGAATCTCCCCGACCCCTGCAGAGACAGAGACGTCAGAAACACACGAGACACTCGAGAGAGACAGAGACGTCAGAAACGCACGAGACACTCGAGAGACAGAGACGTCAGAAACGCACGAGACACTCGAGAGACAGAGACGTCAGAAACGCACGAGACACTCGAGAGACAGAGACGTCAGAAACACACAAGACACTCGAGAGAGACAGAGACGTCAGAAACACACGAGACACTCGAGAGAGACAGAGACGTCAGAAACGCACGAGACACTCGAGAGAGACAGAGACGTCAGAAACACACGAGACACTCGAGAGACAGAGACGTCAGAAACACACGAGACACTCGAGAGAGACAGAGACGTCAGAAACACACGAGACACTCGAGAGACAGAGACGTCAGAAACACACGAGACACTCGAGAGAGACAGAGACGTCAGAAACACACGAGACACTCGAGAGACAGAGACGTCAGAAACACACGAGACACTCGAGAGAGACAGAGATGTCAGAAACACACGAGACACTCGAGAGACAGAGACGTCAGAAACACACGAGACACTCGAGAGAGACAGAGACGTCAGAAACACACGAGACACTCGAGAGACAGAGACGTCAGAAACACACGAGACACTCGAGAGAGACAGAGACGTCAGAAACACACGAGACACTCGAGAGAGACAGAGACGTCAGAAACACACGAGACACTCGAGAGAGACAGAGACGTCAGAAACACACGAGACACTCGAGAGAGACAGAGACGTCAGAAACACACGAGACACTCGAGAAAGACAGAGACGTCAGAAACACACGAGACACTCGAGAGACAGAGACGTCAGAAACGCACGAGACACTCGAGAGAGACAGAGACGTCAGAAACGCACGAGACACTCGAGAGACAGAGACGTCAGAAACACACGAGACACTCGAGAGAGACAGAGACGTCAGAAACACACGAGACACTCGAGAGACAGAGACGTCAGAAACACACGAGACACTCGAGAGACAGAGACGTCAGAAACACACGAGACACTCGAGAGACAGAGACGTCAGAAACGCACGAGACACTCGAGAGAGACAGAGACGTCAGAAACGCACGAGACACTCGAGAGACAGAGACGTCAGAAACGCACGAGACACTCGAGAGACAGAGACGTCAGAAACGCACGAGACACTCGAGAGACAGAGACGTCAGAAACACACGAGACACTCGAGAGACAGAGACGTCAGAAACGCACGAGACACTCGAGAGAGACAGAGACGTCAGAAACGCACGAGACACTCGAGAGAGACAGAGACGTCAGAAACACACGAGACACTCGAGAGACCGAGACGTCAGAAACACACGAGACACTCGAGAGACAGAGACGTCAGAAACACACGAGACACTCGAGAGACAGAGACGTCAGAAACACACGAGACACTCGAGAGACCGAGACGTCAGAAACACACGAGACACTCGAGAGACAGAGACGTCAGAAACACACGAGACACTCGAGAGAGACAGAGACGTCAGAAACGCACGAGACACTCGAGAGAGACAGAGACGTCAGAAACACACGAGACACTCGAGAGAGACAGAGACGTCAGAAACGCACGAGACACTCGAGAGAGACAGAGACGTCAGAAACACACGAGACACTCGAGAGACAGAGACGTCAGAATCTCCCCGACCCCTGCAGAGACAGAGATGTCAGAAACGCACGAGACACTCGAGAGAGAGACAGAGACGTCAGAAACACACGAGACACTCGAGAGAGACAGAGACGTCAGAATCTCCCCGACCCCTGCAGAGACAGAGACGTCAGAAACACACGAGACACTCGAGAGAGACAGAGACGTCAGAAACGCACGAGACACTCGAGAGACAGAGACGTCAGAAACGCACGAGACACTCGAGAGACAGAGACGTCAGAAACGCACGAGACACTCGAGAGACAGAGACGTCAGAAACACACAAGACACTCGAGAGAGACAGAGACGTCAGAAACACACGAGACACTCGAGAGAGACAGAGACGTCAGAAACGCACGAGACACTCGAGAGAGACAGAGACGTCAGAAACACACGAGACACTCGAGAGACAGAGACGTCAGAAACACACGAGACACTCGAGAGAGACAGAGACGTCAGAAACACACGAGACACTCGAGAGACAGAGACGTCAGAAACACACGAGACACTCGAGAGAGACAGAGACGTCAGAAACACACGAGACACTCGAGAGACAGAGACGTCAGAAACACATGAGACACTCGAGAGAGACAGAGATGTCAGAAACACACGAGACACTCGAGAGACAGAGACGTCAGAAACACACGAGACACTCGAGAGAGACAGAGACGTCAGAAACACACGAGACACTCGAGAGACAGAGACGTCAGAAACACACGAGACACTCGAGAGAGACAGAGACGTCAGAAACACACGAGACACTCGAGAGAGACAGAGACGTCAGAAACACACGAGACACTCGAGAGAGACAGAGACGTCAGAAACACACGAGACACTCGAGAGAGACAGAGACGTCAGAAACACACGAGACACTCGAGAAAGACAGAGACGTCAGAAACACACGAGACACTCGAGAGACAGAGACGTCAGAAACGCACGAGACACTCGAGAGAGACAGAGACGTCAGAAACGCACGAGACACTCGAGAGACAGAGACGTCAGAAACACACGAGACACTCGAGAGAGACAGAGACGTCAGAAACACACGAGACACTCGAGAGACAGAGACGTCAGAAACACACGAGACACTCGAGAGACAGAGACGTCAGAAACACACGAGACACTCGAGAGACAGAGACGTCAGAAACGCACGAGACACTCGAGAGAGACAGAGACGTCAGAAACGCACGAGACACTCGAGAGACAGAGACGTCAGAAACGCACGAGACACTCGAGAGACAGAGACGTCAGAAACGCACGAGACACTCGAGAGACAGAGACGTCAGAAACACACGAGACACTCGAGAGACAGAGACGTCAGAAACGCACGAGACACTCGAGAGAGACAGAGACGTCAGAAACGCACGAGACACTCGAGAGAGACAGAGACGTCAGAAACACACGAGACACTCGAGAGACCGAGACGTCAGAAACACACGAGACACTCGAGAGACAGAGACGTCAGAAACACACGAGACACTCGAGAGACAGAGACGTCAGAAACACACGAGACACTCGAGAGACCGAGACGTCAGAAACACACGAGACACTCGAGAGACAGAGACGTCAGAAACGCACGAGACACTCGAGAGAGACAGAGACGTCAGAAACACACGAGACACTCGAGAGAGACAGAGACGTCAGAAACGCACGAGACACTCGAGAGAGACAGAGACGTCAGAAACACACGAGACACTCGAGAGACAGAGACGTCAGAAACACACGAGACACTCGAGAGACAGAGACGTCAGAATCTCCCCGACCCCTGCAGAGACAGAGATGTCAGAAACGCACGAGACACTCGAGAGAGAGACAGAGACGTCAGAAACACACGAGACACTCGAGAGAGACAGAGACGTCAGAATCTCCCCGACCCCTGCAGAGACAGAGACGTCAGAAACACACGAGACACTCGAGAGAGACAGAGACGTCAGAAACGCACGAGACACTCGAGAGACAGAGACGTCAGAAACGCACGAGACACTCGAGAGACAGAGACGTCAGAAACGCACGAGACACTCGAGAGACAGAGACGTCAGAAACACACGAGACACTCGAGAGAGACAGAGACGTCAGAAACGCACGAGACACTCGAGAGACAGAGACGTCAGAAACACACAAGACACTCGAGAGAGACAGAGACGTCAGAAACACACGAGACACTCGAGAGAGACAGAGACGTCAGAAACGCACGAGACACTCGAGAGAGACAGAGACGTCAGAAACGCACGAGACACTCGAGAGACAGAGACGTCAGAAACGCACGAGACACTCGAGAGACAGAGACGTCAGAAACGCACGAGACACTCGAGAGACAGAGACGTCAGAAACGCACGAGACACTCGAGAGAGACAGAGACGTCAGAAACGCACGAGACACTCGAGAGAGACAGAGACGTCAGAAACACACGAGACACTCGAGAGACCGAGACGTCAGAAACACACGAGACACTCGAGAGACAGAGACGTCAGAAACACACGAGACACTCGAGAGACAGAGACGTCAGAAACACACGAGACACTCGAGAGACCGAGACGTCAGAAACACACGAGACACTCGAGAGACAGAGACGTCAGAAACACACGAGACACTCGAGAGAGACAGAGACGTCAGAAACGCACGAGACACTCGAGAGAGACAGAGACGTCAGAAACACACGAGACACTCGAGAGAGACAGAGACGTCAGAAACGCACGAGACACTCGAGAGAGACAGAGACGTCAGAAACACACGAGACACTCGAGAGACAGAGACGTCAGAAACACACGAGACACTCGAGAGACAGAGACGTCAGAATCTCCCCGACCCCTGCAGAGACAGAGATGTCAGAAACGCACGAGACACTCGAGAGAGAGACAGAGACGTCAGAAACACACGAGACACTCGAGAGAGACAGAGACGTCAGAATCTCCCCGACCCCTGCAGAGACAGAGACGTCAGAAACACACGAGACACTCGAGAGAGACAGAGACGTCAGAAACGCACGAGACACTCGAGAGACAGAGACGTCAGAAACGCACGAGACACTCGAGAGACAGAGACGTCAGAAACGCACGAGACACTCGAGAGACAGAGACGTCAGAAACACACGAGACACTCGAGAGAGACAGAGACGTCAGAAACGCACGAGACACTCGAGAGACAGAGACGTCAGAAACACACAAGACACTCGAGAGAGACAGAGACGTCAGAAACACACGAGACACTCGAGAGAGACAGAGACGTCAGAAACGCACGAGACACTCGAGAGAGACAGAGACGTCAGAAACACACGAGACACTCGAGAGACAGAGACGTCAGAAACACACGAGACACTCGAGAGAGACAGAGACGTCAGAAACACACGAGACACTCGAGAGAGACAGAGACGTCAGAAACACACGAGACACTCGAGAGAGACAGAGACGTCAGAAACACACGAGACACTCGAGAGAGACAGAGACGTCAGAAACGCACGAGACACTCGAGAGACAGAGACGTCAGAAACGCACGAGACACTCGAGAGAGACAGAGACGTCAGAAACACACGAGACACTCGAGAGACAGAGACGTCAGAAACACACGAGACACTCGAGAGAGACAGAGACGTCAGAAACACACGAGACACTCGAGAGACAGAGACGTCAGAAACACACGAGACACTCGAGAGACAGAGACGTCAGAAACACACGAGACACTCGAGAGACAGAGACGTCAGAAACACACGAGACACTCGAGAGAGACAGAGACGTCAGAAACGCACGAGACACTCGAGAGAGACAGAGACGTCAGAAACGCACGAGACACTCGAGAGACAGAGACGTCAGAAACGCACGAGACACTCGAGAGACAGAGACGTCAGAAACACACGAGACACTCGAGAGAGACAGAGACGTCAGAAACGCACGAGACACTCGAGAGAGACAGAGACGTCAGAAACACACGAGACACTCGAGAGACAGAGACGTCAGAAACGCACGAGACACTCGAGAGAGACAGAGACGTCAGAAACACACGAGACACTCGAGAGACAGAGACGTCAGAAACACACGAGACACTCGAGAGACCGAGACGTCAGAAACACACGAGACACTCGAGAGACAGAGACGTCAGAAACACACGAGACACTCGAGAGACAGAGACGTCAGAAACGCACGAGACACTCGAGAGACAGAGACGTCAGAAACACACGAGACACTCGAGAGAGACAGAGACGTCAGAAACACACGAGACACTCGAGAGAGACAGAGACGTCAGAAACACACGAGACACTCGAGAGAGACAGAGACGTCAGAAACACACGAGACACTCGAGAGAGACAGAGACGTCAGAAACGCACGAGACACTCGAGAGAGACAGAGACGTCAGAAACGCACGAGACACTCGAGAGACAGAGACGTCAGAAACGCACGAGACACTCGAGAGAGACAGAGACGTCAGAAACACACGAGACACTCGAGAGACAGAGACGTCAGAAACACACGAGACACTCGAGAGAGACAGAGACGTCAGAAACGCACGAGACACTCGAGAGACAGAGACGTCAGAAACGCACGAGACACTCGAGAGAGACAGAGACGTCAGAAACGCACGAGACACTCGAGAGACAGAGACGTCAGAAACACACGAGACACTCGAGAGAGACAGAGACGTCAGAAACACACGAGACACTCGAGAGAGACAGAGACGTCAGAAACACACGAGACACTCGAGAGAGACAGAGACGTCAGAAACACACGAGACACTCGAGAGACAGAGACGTCAGAAACACACGAGACACTCGAGAGACAGAGACGTCAGAAACACACGAGACACTCGAGAGACAGAGACGTCAGAAACACACGAGACACTCGAGAGACCGAGACGTCAGAAACACACGAGACACTCGAGAGACCGAGACGTCAGAAACACACGAGACACTCGAGAGAGACAGAGACGTCAGAAACACACGAGACACTCGAGAGAGACAGAGACGTCAGAAACACACGAGACACTCGAGAGACAGAGACGTCAGAAACACACGAGACACTCGAGAGACAGAGACGTCAGAAACACACGAGACACTCGAGAGACAGAGACGTCAGAAACACACGAGACACTCGAGAGAGACAGAGACGTCAGAAACGCACGAGACACTCGAGAGACCGAGACGTCAGAAACACACGAGACACTCGAGAGACAGAGACGTCAGAAACACACGAGACACTCGCAGAGACATCGGTGTGTTCGGAGACACTCACCCTGCAGGTCCAGCACCAGCAGTTCTCCACGTGTGTATTCATACGTCCAGTGGCTGAAGGCCAGCATCGTTTCTTCCAGAAGGTTCGTCGGGACGATTTCATCCCCATTGTTGTTATTAAACTTGCGGAAGTCTCCGGTGATGCATTCCTCAATCGCAAACCACTGACCCGCAGAATGACAATACAGCAGGAACACCTCCAGGAACCTGAACACACAACACACACAACCATCAGACGTGCACACACACACACACAACCATCAGACGTGCACACACACACACACAACCATCAGACGCGCAACACACATACACACACACACACACACACACAACCATCAGACGTGCACACACACACACACAACCATCAGACGTGCACACACATACACACAACCATCAGACGTGCACACACATACACACACACACACAACTGTCAGACGCGCAACACACACAACCGTCA
>JAWRVZ010000547.1:92500-102500 GCA_037043235.1 Rhodeus uyekii
AGAGAGTGTGAGAGTGTGTGAGAGTGTGTGAGAGAGTGTGAGAGTGTGTGAGAGTGTGTGTTGCAGTGTGTGTGTGTGCGTGTGAGTGTGAGTGTGAGAGAGTGTGAGAGTGTGTGTTGCAGTGTGTGTGTGTGTGTGAGTGTGAGAGTGTGTGTGAGTGTGAGAGAGTGTGTGAGTGTGTGAGTGTGTGTGAGTGTGTGAGAGAGTGTGAGAGAGTGTGAGAGAGTGTGAGAGAGTGTGAGAGTGTGTGAGAGTGTGTGTTGCAGTGTGTGTGAGTGTGTGAGTGTGAGTAAGTGTGTCAAGTAAAGTGTGTCTGAGTGAGTAAGTGAGCGAGCATCTGTGTGTGTGTGTGTGTGTGTGAGTGTGAGAGAGTGTGAGAGTGTGTGTTGCAGTGTGTGTGTGTGTGTGAGTGTGAGAGTGTGTGTGAGTGTGAGAGAGTGTGTGAGTGTGTGAGTGTGTGTGAGTGTGTGAGAGAGTGTGAGAGAGTGTGAGAGAGTGTGAGAGAGTGTGAGAGAGTGTGAGAGAGTGTGAGAGTGTGTGAGAGTGTGTGAGAGTGTGTGTTGCAGTGTGTGTGAGTGTGTGAGTGTGAGTAAGTGTGTCAAGTAAAGTGTGTCTGAGTGAGTAAGTGAGCGAGCATCTGTGTGTGTGTGTGTGTGTGTGTGAGTGTGAGTGTGAGAGTGTGAGAGAGTGTGTGTTGCAGTGTGTGTGTGTGTGTGAGTGTGTGAGTGTGAGAGAGTGTGAGAGTGTGTGTTGCAGTGTGTGTGAGTGTGTGAGTGTGTGAGTGTGTGAGAGTGTGTGTGAGAGAGTGTGTTGCAGTGTGTGTGTTTGTGAGAGTGTGTGAGCGCGCACCCTGAGGCAGAGGTGCAGGACCGTTTCCTCTCGGTAAATGGTTTGCCAGGTGTTGACCACCTCGGGCAGGAAGGATTTGACGATGTACAGGTGTCCGGGCTTCAGGATGTCGTACTCGGACCACGTGCAGAGCACCTTGAGCGCGCGCCGCAGGCCCCCCCCCATCTCCTCCTTGCTCAGGAACTCGATCTTGGCGCAGAGCCCGCGCTGAGCCCACGACGACATGCTGTTGTTGATGCTGTTGGGCGAGCTCTCCTCCAGCCGGTACACCGTCACGGGTTCCCCTGCGCCACAAACCCAGCGTCACGCGGCACACACACACACACACAGGAGCGCGGCGTAGGGCTGAAACACCGTCACACCGCACAGAACTACAGGACATCAACAGCAAAGCATGATGGGAGAGGAGGGCGGGCGAGGCTTACCTCGAGGGGGCACTGGGGTGAAGGGGATACTCTGAGACAACCGCATCAGGTTATTACGCTCCACCGCTAATACACACACACACACACACACACAGGGCTGATGTCAGAACACGTCACACGTCAGATTCAAACCCAAACCACACGGCCGTCAGCCAATCACGCGCTTGCAGCCGCTCATTACAGCTGAGTGAGTGAGGCATTGTGGGTTGGGTTTAAATCAGGACACGGTTATGCTGTCAGGACATGTGTGTGAGGAGAGACGGACACACACCTGAGTACTGGTAGCTCTCCATGGGCTTGAACGGAGACCCGATCGCTGCCACACACACACACACACACACAGAGCACAGAGTGAGCGGTACAACAACTAACAACACAACATACCGTGAGCCGCCGCAGAGCTGAGGACCACCAGCAGGGGTCAGACTTACAGTCCTTGCGTGCGCCGAGGTGTGTGTGACGGGCGGCGTACAGCCCCGCCGCAGCTGAAACACACACACACACACACACACACACACACACACACACACACACACACACACACACACACACACACACACAGCGGTTAGGCTACAGGCATGTTCAGTCAGGCTGATCATTAGATGTGAGGAAACACTCACTGTTTGAGATTTCGTCTCCTGGAGTCCTGAAAAACACAAGACGATCAGATTCAGCGGCAACAATCATTTATAAGTGCGATGACGTCTGTTACACACAGTTACTCACAGTTTGCTGGATTGTGTTGATTTACCCTGAGAATAAAAGACAAACTGTGTAAATATACACTGTAAAATGATTTATAAATGCTGTAAATAAAGATTATTGGATTACAGAAAATACTATTTTAGTCTTTCTGCTTCAAAACTTCACATTTATTGTGTTACTTGCCGTTATTTATTTTTTTAAACATCTCAGCAATAAGTGGAAACCAAAGAGTTTAAATAACACATAGCTGTAAGTGATATTTAGTGTCCTATTATTCACTTTTATCGGCTGCTAATGTTGTTTCTTTCATTCTCTCATAATATCATCATCAGCTCTTTCTCTCCGCGTCTGAAACGCTTCGTTCGTAGATTCAGTCTCTCTAAGCCCCGCCCCTCTGAGAGCTGCTCTGATTGGTCAGAAAGCAAGCGCTCATTAGCATATGTGAATCTAAGCTCTTGATTGGCAGATACGAGCAGTAATGATGGCGTGCGTTTTACATGAACACACACTCTTCCAGCCTCACACACACCCACAGGGATTGAGGGCGGAGCAAACAGATGCCAATCAGCAACAGAGGCGGGGCTTATGCTAATGAGTTACAAACCTGCGGTGGTTCAGCAGGAAGTGACACTGATGAATTATTCTTGCTACATGAACGGTTCTCAGATGCTACTTTTTAAAATACATCAGTTAAACATTTTGTTACATGCTGTTACTTTGTGAATAATAATGAAATTTACGGATGTAAATTGTGTCAACAGTTTCTCTTAAACATTCTGATTGTGTGTTTGACTGACCAACTGCAGAGCGGCTGACAGATCCTCGTGGTGCGAGACGTCCTCCAGCGACACACGCGTCCGCTCCTGTTTACTGAGCGCTGAAACACACACACACACACACACACACACACACACGGGACTCAGTGACTGAAGTGTGTGCGGCAGCGGCCAGCAGGTGGCGTGGGATCGGGTTAATGTTCACTCGTGTTGTGCAACAGCGGCTCAGACTCACTGGACTCTGGATGCAGGAACGAAGGGTTTCTGTCGAACTCTGTGAAGCCGGCGTACGAGTTCACCGTCCGCATGTGACCCTGTGACCCCGCCTGCGGAAACACACACATCCATCGGCACTGGGAATCATGGGAGGGAAACTGCAGGGAATCGTGGCGTTTAAAACGGCACTGACCACATCTCGACCCTTTCTGGACGGACTCACTGCACCCTCTTTAGGGAACGACCTCTGACCCTCAGGCTCATCCTTGTGACCTTTAGAGAAAAAAAAAGCAGAATGAGTCAAAAACATTCGTTTATACATTTCTCTTTAGTTGTGTTGGTCAGTGGATTGCAGTCACCATAAGAGTTTCCCGTCACTAACCAAACCCCTCCAACCAGCACCAGCCCGAGTTAATCACACACACACACACACTCTCTCTCTCTCTCACACACACACACACACACACACTCTCTCTCTCTCTCTCACACACACACACACACTCTCTCTCTCTCTCACACACACACACACACTCTCTCTCTCTCTCACACACACACACACTCTCTCTCTCTCTCTCTCTCTCTCACACACACACAACAGCACTTTATTCAATCCTGAGGGACATTTAGTACAAAGGGACCGGTTGAGATGAACCCACTGCCAGAGGTCAGAGGTCAGCCGTCACACCCTCTCTAAAGGCCCCGATATACTTCAAACAGAATCAAAGAACTGCAGTGATGCTACACCGTACAAAACCAAGATCGTTTGGAGTTTGAAACCGCTTTGCCAAAGTAATGATGATAAGTGACGATGATGCAACAGGTGGGGGCGTGGCTCTGAGGCTCCGCCTTCATCTCATTTCCTCTGTTCAGCCGGTCGAGGCGCGAGTAACAACATGACGAGACACTTTACAGCAGAAACTGAAGCTGTGATTCTGATTTAAAGCAATGGATTGTATAAATAAACGAGAGCAGATGTTTTCTGAACTGCTGTTTTCTCACCGGTGATTTTTCTTGTGCGTTTATTTTGTCTTTGTAACAATATTCATCTAAATGTGGGGATGTTCACTAACAGTAATCGATGCTTAAGTACAGTAATACCTCGGTTTACGAGTTTAATTCGTTCCAAGAGCTCGTAACCCAAAATGCTCGTACACTAAAACAATTTTCTCCATAAGAATGCACTAAAAATCACTTGATTCGTTCCACACGACCATAAATGCCCATTTTTAATATTGTTTTGGTTTTAACCTATTAATTACATTTAAAATTATAGCCATTAAGATCTCATTAAATACTAATTAATAATTGACAATTAAACTTTAAAAATACTTGACAATTTACTGTAACGTGCACTTTACCTGTCGCTGCTGGCGTGAAGGAGACGAGATGGGGGGGGGGGGCGGGGTGTTACTGCTTAGAGGGAAAATTTCGTACCTTCTTTCTATATGCTGTACTGTACGTATATATTTCACTACATTGTAGCGTTGCTTCTTTTAATAACCAGACAGGTTCCTTCTCATTCAAAGATTTTATTGAGAACTATCGGATTGCGGTTCTGGCTTCAACCCATGCCGTACATAACAGAAGAATCAAAACTATCTCTGCTTCTGCTCTCTAATCCCTCAGAACTCCACTCTCTCTCTCTCGCCCCCCTGAAACCCCCCCCTCTTAAAGTGACAAGACTGTTAACTTAACACTTATTGAACACATCAGATTAACTAGTTCCTTTAACATTTGTAACGATATTACAACGTGAAGAATAGTGATCACAATTAATGCAACAACACGAGGTAAAACCGCTGTAAATCACTTATGTATATGATCTGTACAGAGTTATAACTGTTATAGTCTGCTGTTCTCTAAAAGTGTATGGCCCTTTAAGAACGTCATTGGGTGTGTTGTACTGAGAACACACGTGAGTCTCGTTAGTATGCAATGTGTGGTGTTGGTAACATGCTCCGTTAATGAAGTTTCATCATATTCACATGTAACAGTCGTTGTGATGATTAACGGAATGAACAAGCACTTATAAAATAATGCACTGTGATGAATGATGAGTAAACCGAGCGACGCTGAGAGAATGAACGAGTGAAGGGCTGATAAAGGGGTTGGAACCGCGTGACTGTTTAGGATATTTCCAGTAAAATGTGCGTGATGATGCTGAGCGTTAGATCTTTTCCAGACAAAAATGCACGTGGGCGAGGATCACACTCCGATACAATGCTCGTACACTGATTTGCTCGTATACTGAGTCACACGTAAACCGAGGTATTACTTTATTTCTAACTTATTTTTCACTCTAAGCAAAGAACTTCAGTGTGAGTATATCGGGGCCTTGACACACACAGGGGCATGCAGAGGGTCAAGGGTCAAGGGTCACGCATCACAGATCCCTGATTCCCAGCGGTGGACCGAAGCCAAACCTCCGGTGCGTTGCCTGAGTCTGTGCAGCGCGCGTCTGCAGCAGCCGTCCTTCAGGAAGCGCGGGGGCCGGTGCTCAGGGGCCCGAGGGAGACCCGGGAGGGGCGTGTTTCTGTCGGGCCGGTCGGCGCTGCGGTCTTGCACTCTGACCTCATCCTCGTCATCATCAGAGAAGGCATGATTCACGTATCCCTCACACTCGGGCTCACACAACACCAGCACTGGCAGGCCTGCAGCCGCTCTCTGCTCATACTCACCCACGAAGGCCCCGAACTCCACGGCGCTGTGCGACGGCTCCGCCCGCTGAGAGTCGGTGAGCTGTGACGGCGTGCTGACGAAGAACGTGGCGGCGCCCGCCGGTGCGCTGACGAGGCTGCCGGGACCCGCGTCCCCCCGCAGGGAGCGTCTGAGCGAGTGTGTGCGCGTGAAGGACTGCGGGAGAGCGCAGCCGGAGGATCCCGCCTCCGCCGCGAACAGACCCCGCCTCTCCGGGCTCAGAGGAAGCTCCGCCCCCTGCAGGCCTTCAGCTCCGCCCCCAAACAGCGACTCTGCTATGCTGGCGGTGGGCGGCAGGAATCCCACGCTGCAGCGCACCAGCGCGCTGGACTTGGAGTGTCCCGTCCCGTCGGGCACCAGGTTCTTGGAGACGCTGAGCTCGCGCGTGATCTGGTTGTGAACTTTGCTGGCCTCGGACGCGCGCTGGGCCGTCAGCGCCTTCAGTGTGTCCACCGTGAGCGCCGAGAGGTCCTGCAGGTGTCCGATCTGAGAGTCCAGCGTGTGCAGAGAGCGCTTGATGAAGCTCACCTTGTTTCCAACCTCCTTCAGCTGCACACACATGGTTTCCACCCTGAAACACACACAATCACGTTCATGCGCTGAGCAACACTCGCTGTAAAACATTCATGATTATTAATCTGCCTGCGCGGACACCATCAGACGAGGAAACACGAGCTTCTGTCCAGCTTCTTTTGTCTCGTATCTGATGAAATCTGCATCATTACTTCCTGTGAATGTACAGTAACTCCCACACCTGTCTGAGGTCAGTCTGATCCTCTCTTCACTCCCGGAGTGAAACTGATCGTCTTTCTCGTGGAAGTACGTCTCCACGCACTGCTCCTCGAAATCATGCAGCTTCTTCTGGTCCTCCTCCGTCAGGAAGAGCTCTGCGGCAGAGAGAGAGAGGCGTCCAGTTAATCATCTCTAATCAACCATCGCCTTCTGAAATGTAACACTGGCAGATCGTGATCCGCTGCTTTCAGACGGGAACTGAGAGCGCTGTAAGAGTCGCATTACTGGGTCCGTAGGTGCTGCTGTCCTTCTTCCTCTTCCTGCAGATGGCCGACAGCACCGACGCCACGTGGCTCAGCAGGATCAGCGGCGGTGGCAGGACGGGCTTGTCGTGATACGCCATGATGAAGTGATAGCGCTGGTACTTCCACACCAGGTTGGATATGGACTTCACCTGCAGGTAGACGTTACTGGGGAGAGACGGCAGTGGTCAGGTTGAGCGGGAACATGGAGAACAGGTGGAACACGGGGAACGGGTGGAACACGGGGAACGGGTGGAACAGGGGGAACGGGTGGAACAGGTGGAATACGGGGAACAGGGGGAACACGGAGAACAGGTGGAACAGGGGGAACGGGTAGAACAGGGGGAACAGGGGGAACGGGTAGAACAGGTGGAACACGGGGAACAGGGTGGAACACGGGGAACAGGGGGAACGGGTGGAACAGGTGGAATACGGGGAACACGGAGAACACGGGGAACAGGGGGAACACGGGAACAGGGGGAACACGGAGAACAGGGGGAACACGGAGAACAGGGGGAACACGGAGAACAGGGGGAACACGGAGAACAGGGGGAACACGGAGAACAGGGGGAACACGGAGAACACGGGGAACACGAGAACAGGTGGAACACGAGAACAGGGGGAACACGAGAACAGGGGGAACACGGATAACAGGGGGAACACGGATAACAGGGGGAACACGGATAACAGGGGGAACACGGATAACAGGGGGAACACGGAGAACAGGGGGAACACGGAGAACAGGGGGAACACGGAGAACAGGGGGAACACGGAGAACAGGGGGAACACGGATAACAGGGGGAACACGGATAACAGGGGGAACACGGAGAACAGGGGGAACACGGAGAACAGGGGGAACACGGAGAACAGGGGGAACACGGAGAACAGGGGGAACACGGAGAACAGGGGGAACACGGAGAACAGGGGGAACACGGAGAACAGGGGGAACACGGAGAACAGGGGGAACACGAGAACAGGGGGAACACGGAGAACAGGGGGAACACGGAGAACAGGGGGAACACGGAGAACAGGGGGAACACGGAGAACAGGGGGAACACGGAGAACAGGGGGAACACGGAGAACACGGAGAACAGGGGGAACACGGAGAACAGGGGGAACACGGAACTGGCGGCACTCACTTGAAGAAGGCGATGAGCAGGTTGACCATCAGGATGTACTGGACGAACAGATAGACGGCCTGCAGCAGCGGCGTCAGCCACACTCCCGTCGCACACAGCTCCCTGGCGTGATCCTCGCTCGAGTTCGCACACACTGCACACGCACAACACAACACACAACGCTTCATTGCAGTGACACATCAGGAAATGTTGAAATGTTCATTGTAAGCTAACAAAATTAATCAATTTACTGATGAATCAGCAGATCATGAGGTTGGGGTCAGATTTGGGGTCATGTATCAATCATGAGAGGACTGATGTGTTTTTGAAGGCGTGTTAGCGCTAGTTACAGCAGGAGTTGTGCTGTTGTGTGTGAGGTTTACCGTCGATCTCGTACGCGTACACTTCACCGTACATCATCCAGTAAGGCTGGAAAACCACGTCTCTGGCCAAAGTCCACGACGGATCCTCGTTTGGGTACAGAATGGCTTTCCGAGGAACCCCGAAACTCAGCAGCACGACGGCCATGATGACCACGATGTAGAACATGTTGGCCACCTGCGCAAAGAGTGAACACACACCGATCGGCGTGTGCGCGACACCGCACGCGCTCAGAGAAAGCTGCTTCTAAACGTAATGTGTTATGATACTGATACTTCCTAAAAGCAAACTCACTACGTTCACGGAGTGACGAGTAACGGGCGTCACATAATCAGATGAAGATCAATAATGCTCTTGCACTGTTATCTGCTGCATTAAAGCATGGTCTGATTGTGTATTGCGCGCTCATGCAACAGCGGCTCTCACCATCTTCCCGATCATCATGACGTACGGCCCGGCCTGCTGATTCACAGCCAGGATATCCAGCAGCCGCACGTACCAGAAGATGATGTCCAGGCAGTACACGATCCGGCCCGCGATGAACACGTTCCCCGCGCCGAAGCGCAGGCCGAAGCCCACGAAGAACATCAGGATGGCCAGGAAGTCGGACATGTTGAAGTAATCGCTGAACCACACTTTAATCTTCTGACTGATTTTCCCTCCTTCAGACATGAACATCTGGAGAGCAAACGGGGATCAGTGTCAGATGAACGCACACACACACACACACACACACACACACACACACACCTCTCGTATCTTCTCCACCGCCAGCGTGAAGATGCACAGAATGACGATCCACTCCTGAGGAGACGGAAGCGGCTCCATCCTCACCAGCACCACGAATGAGTACAGCATCAGGAACCCGATGTAGAAGAGCTGCAACACACACACACACACACACACACACACACACACACACACACACACACACACACACACACAGAGTCATGTTTACATCTCAACACGGATTCACGTCTCCTCACACACATCACAGCCTCACAGAGAGTGAAACCCATTTATGTTCATTTTACTTCTGATCTTTATGATTAATATGTTTAGCAAAAGAAAATTATTCCTAATTCTGTGATATTCTGCTTTATACAGTAAAATCTTTATGACTGGATTCCTCATTTTCTGAGACAAACGTGTCTTTTCTGCAATTAGAGAGTCATGATGATTCAGATCACACACACACACTCACACACACACACACACACACTCTCTCACACTCACACACACACACACACACACGCAAAACAATCATTATTTACTTTTCAGAGAATCTTTAATAATTCACATTCAACTCGACACTTGAGATTATGAGAAACATCAGATGAATGATCAACCAGTGTCTCACACACACACACACACACACACACACACACACACACTGAACCTTCCACTAGTTCTGTGATGTTTATCAGTGTAATGCGGTGAGTTTATGCAGGGACGAGTGTCTCTGATAACATCACATGGGAACAACAATCCAGAACACTTGTGAAAGAGTTCAAAGCGCACTCTCACACACACACACACACACACACACACTCAGAGCGTGGGAAAGAGGCATGCGTACCGTGTTGAACCAGAACTTGACGATGGGCGCGTGGTAGAAGGCGTAGAACTTGCGTGTGATGGGTAAGCGGCGCGAGCGCACGTGGATCTCAGACTCGCTCTTCATCTCGGCGTTCTCGTTCATCCGCACTTCCTTAAACACGTCCTGACAAACACAAACAGCCTTCACACACTCCTCCCGCTCCGCACACACATCACTACACACACACACACTGACAGAG
>JAWRVZ010000547.1:112500-115000 GCA_037043235.1 Rhodeus uyekii
ATGCGTCACTCATAAACCAGACCTTATTGACCAAACACTGAGTGACTGTGTGTTGTTTGTGTGTGAGTGTGAGAGTGTGTATGAGTGTGTGTGTGTATCAGTGTGTATGTGAATCAGTGTGTATGTATCAGTGTGAGTGTGTGTGTATCAGTGTGTGTGTGTGTATCAGTGTGTATGTATCAGCGTGTGTGAGTGTGTATCAGTGTGTGTGTGTGTATCAGTGTGTATGTGTGTGCGCGTGTGCGTGCGTGTGTGTGTGCGTGCGTGTGTGTGTGCGTGTGCGTGCGTGTGTGTGTGCGCGTGCGTGTTTGTGCACTCACCAGCTCTTTGTTCTTCATGCACTCCATCAGCGTCTGGAACAGGTGCAGTGCGTCACTGTGGCTGAAGTTGAATGTTTTCTTGATTGTTGCAATGATGTCGACCTCAACGCCATCAGGCAGCGCTCTACACACACACACACACACACACACAGACACACACACACACACACACAGACACACACACAGACACACACACAGACACACACACAGACACACTCACACACACAGACACACACACACACACACACAGACACACACAGACACACACAGACACACACAGACACACACAGACACACACAGACAAATAACCTTTAAGGCTTGAAATCAGAAATCAATATTAAACAAATTTGGGGCAAGAGTAAGCGATTGAGAGATCATGCATGTACAGCAACGCCTCGAGATACGAGCAGAATCCGTTCCAGCTCGTAACTCAAATCATGTTTTCCCATAGGAAATAATAGAAAACAAATGAATCCGTTCCAGATTCGAAACAACGGGAAAAAACATGTGTTTTATTGGTATAGACACACACACACAATTATAGTACATGTATACAGCCTCGGAACGGATTCATTTTGTATCTCGAGGTTCCACTGTATTACTGTATAAATGCATGTGTAAGTGCGTGTGTGTGTGTGAGTGAGAGAGTGTGTGTCGCACCCGTCCTGCTCCGTCTGCTTGTGTACGTATGCCAGTATATCTGCGGCGCGGCCCGTTCCCTCACACACCACCACCGGCACCGGCGGGCTCTCCTGCAGATACTCCAGCACCGTCAGGATCACGTTCGGACCGCCTTCAAAGATCAGCGCCACGACAGGGACGCCCTGCCCGATGCCTGCACACACACACACACACACACACAGAGACACAACACACACACAGAGACACAAGACACACAACACACACACACAGAGACACAACACACACACACACACAGAGACACAACACACACACACACACAGAGACACAACACACACACACACACAGAGACACAACACACACACACACACAGAGACACAACACACAACACACACACAGAGACACAACACACACACAGAGACACAACACACACACAGAGACACAACACACACACAGAGACACAACACACACACAGAGACACAACACACACAGAGACACAACACACACACACACACAGAGACACAACACACACACACACACACAGAGACACAACACACACACAGAGACACAACACACACACATAGACACAACACACACACACACACACAGAGACAACACACACACACACACACACAGAGACACAACACACACACACACACACAGCACACACACACACACACACAGAAGAACATTTGTAAGAAATTAGAACATCTGAAATGCACATTTTCTCTTGGTTCTCTGAACTACTGCATCACTCTGAACATCACTGGAACGTTACGTTTGAATGTTCTCTGAACGTTCCGAATCAATTAAAACACAGAATAATGTCAAATTAATACGTTTCAGAAAAACAAAAGTGTGATTACTGGAAAAACATTAGTTCATGACAGAACGTTTGCCGAGGACACACACTCACACATTTGAATTTGAGTGAGTGTGTGTTCGTGTGAGTGTGTGACTATATATGTGTGTGTGTGTGTGTGTGTCCCTCACGTGCGTGGATTCTCTGCAGGTTAATGTGTTTCTCCAGTTCTCTCCTGAGTTTGACTTCAGCTCCATATTTCCCGACGGTCCCGTCGTCCACCAGGATGAAATGAGAGTGGAAGTTATTGAGTACGTTGAGTTTACTGAGAGGATTCAGCAGCGTTTGATACGGCGCTACAACCTACACACACACATTTTTTTGGGTGATTTGAGGTACAAACTCACATTAACATTAATGTTTCTTCTGCTCAAAGCTGAATTATATCAGTGTAAAACAGCTGTTTTCTATGTGAATATATAGTAAAGTGTCATTTATTCCTGTGATTAAAGCTGAATTTATTAGATGATAAATACAGTAAAACAGTGTAATATTATATCAGTGTAAAACAGCTGTTTTCTATGTGAATATATAGTAAAGTGTCATTTATTCCTGTGATTAAAGCTGAATTTATTAGATGATAAATACAGTAAAACAGTGTAATATTATATCAGTGTAAAACAGCTGTTTTCTATGTGAATATATAGTAAAGTGTCATTTATTCCTGTGATTAAAGCTG
>JAWRVZ010000547.1:122500-135000 GCA_037043235.1 Rhodeus uyekii
AGAGGAAAAGGGAATGGCGTTGGGGGAAGAGCGAAGAGGGATTGGCGTTGGGGGAAGAGCGAAGAGGGATTGGCGTTGGGGGAAGAGAGAAGAGGGATTGGAAGAGGGATTGGCGTTTGAGGAACAGGGACAGGAGTTCGGGGAAGAGGGAAGGGGGATTGGAGTTCGAGGAAGAAGGAAACAGGATTGGCGTTCAAGGAAAAGTGAAAAGGGATTGAAATGTAGGAAAGAGTAGCCAGCGTTCGGGGAAGAGGTAAGAGGGATTGGAGTTCAGGGGAAGAGGGAAGAGGGACAGGTGTTCGGGGAAGAGAGATTGGAATTTGGGGAAGAGGGAAGGGGGATTGGAGTTCAGGGGAAGAGGGAAAAGGGACAGGTGTTCGGGGAAGAGAGATTGGAATTTGGGGAAGAGGGAAGGGGGATTGGAGTTCAGGGGAAGAGGGAAAAGGGACAGGTGTTCGGGGAAGAGGGACAGGAGTTCGGGGAAGAAGGAAGGGGGATTGGAGTTCGAGGAAGAAGGTAACAGGATTGGCGTTCAAGGAAAAGGGAAAAGGGATTGGTGTTCGGGGAAGAGGGATTGGAATTTAGGAAAGAGTGGCCAGCGTTCGGGGAAGAGGTAAGAGGTATTGGAGTTCAGGGGAAGAGGGAAAAGGGATTGGTGTTCGGGGAACAGGGAAAAGGGATTGGTGTTCGGGGAACAGGGAGGAGTGACAGATGTTCGGGGAAGAGGGAAAAGGGAAAAGGGATTGGCGTTCAGGGAAGAGGGACAGGTGTTCGGGGAACAGGGACAGGAGTTCGGGGAAGAGGGAAGGGGGATTGGAGTTCGAGGAAGAGGGAAAAGGGATTGGCGTTCAGGGAAGAGTAAAGAGGGACAGGGGTTCGGGGAACAGGGACAGGAGTTTGGGGAAGAGGGAAGGGGGATTGGAGTTCAGGGGAAGAGGGAAAAGGGATTGGCGTTCGGTGAAAAGGGAAGAGGGACAGGTATTCGGGGAAGAGAGATTGGAATTTGGGGAAGGGGGAAGAGGGACAGGCGTTCGGGGAAGAGGGACAGGCGTTCGGAGAAGAGGGACAGGCGTTCGGAGAAGAGGGAAGGGGGATTGGAGTTCAGGGGAAGATTTAAGAGGGATTGGTGTTCGGGGAACAGGTAAGAGGGACAGGTGTTCGGGGAAGAGAGATTGGAATTTGGGGAAGAGGGAAGGGGGATTGGAGTTCGAGGAAGAAGGTACCAGGATTGGCGTTCAAGGAAAAGGGAAAAGGGATTGGTGTTCGGGGGAAGAGGGATTGGAATTTAGGAAAGAGTGGCCAGCGTTCGGGGAAGAGGTAAGAGGAATTGGAGTTCAGGGGAAGAGGGAAAAGGGACAGGCGTTCGGGGAAGAGGGAAGGGGGATTGGAGTTCGAGGAAGAGGGAAATGTGATTGGCGTTCGAGGAAGAGGGAAACAGGATTGGCGTTCAAGGAAAAGGGAAAAGGGATTGGCGTTCGGGGAAGAGGGAAGAGGGACAGGAGTTCGGGGGAAGAGGGACAGGAGTTCGGGGAAAGAGGGAAGGGGGATTGGAGTTCGAGGAAGAAGGAAACAGGATTGGCGTTCAAGGAAAAGGGAAAAGGGATTGGAATTTAGGAAAGAGTAGCCAGCGTTCGGGGAAGAGGTAAGAGGGATTGGAGTTCAGGGGAAGAGGGAAAAGGGATTGGCATTTGGGGAACAGGGAAGAGGGACAGGAGTTCGGGGGAAGAGGGACAGGAGTTCGGGGAAAGAGGGAAGGGGGATTAGAGTTCGAGGAAGAAGGAAACAGGATTGGTGTTCAAGGAAAAGGGAAAAGGGATTGGAATTTAGGAAAGAGTAGCCAGCGTTCGGGGAAGAGGGAAAAGGGATTGGTGTTCGGGGAACAGAGAAGAGGGACAGGCGTTCGGGGGAAGAGGGACAGGCGTTCGGGGGAAGAGGGACAGGCGTTCGGGGGAAGAGGGACAGGCGTTCGGGGGAAGAGGGACAGGCGTTCGGGGGAAGAGGGACAGGCGTTCGGGGGAAGAGGGACAGGAGTTCGGGGGAAGAGGGACAGGAGTTCGGGGGAAGAGGGACAGGAGTTCGGGGGAAGAGGGACAGGAGTTCGGGGGAAGAGGGAAGGGGGATTGGAGTTCGAGGAAGAAGGAAACAGGATTGGCGTTCAAGGAAAAGGGAAAAGGGATTGGAATTTAGGAAAGAGTAGCCAGCGTTCGGGGAAGAGGTAAGAGGGATTGGAGTTCAGGGGAAGAAGGAAAAGGGATTGGTGTTCGGGGAACAGGGAAGAGGGACAGGTGTTCGGGGAAGAGGGAAAAGGGATTGGCGTTCAGGGAAGAGGGACAGGCGTTCGGGGAAGAGGGAAGGGGGATTGGAGTTCGGGGAAGAGGGAAGGGGGATTGGAGTTCGAGGAAGAGGGAAACAGGATTGGCGTTCAAGGAAAAGGGAAAAGGGATTGGTGTTCGGGGAAGAGGGAAACAGGATTGACGTTCGGGGAAGAGGGAAACAGGATTGGCGTTCAAGGAAAAGGGAAAAGGGATTGGCGTTCGGGGAAGAGGTAAGAGGTATTGGAGTTCAGGGGAAGAGGGAAAAGGGATTGGCGTTTGGGGAACAGGGAAGAGGGACAGGTGTTCGGGGAAGAGGGAAAAGGGATTGGCGTTCAGGGAAGAGGGACAGGCGTTCGGGGAAGAGGGAAGGGGGATTGGTGTTCGGGGAAGAGGGAAACAGGATTGACGTTCGGGGAAGAGGGAAACAGGATTGGCGTTCAAGGAAAAGGGAAAAGGGATTGGCGTTCGGGGAAGAGGTAAGAGGTATTGGAGTTCAGGGGAAGAGGGAAAAGGGATTGGCGTTTGGGGAACAGGGAAGAGGGAAGAGGGACAGGAGTTCGGGGAAGAGGGAAACAGGATTGGCGTTCAAGGAAAAGGGAAAAGGGATTGGCGTTCGGGGAAGAGGTAAGAGGTATTGGAGTTCAGGGGAAGAGGGAAACAGGATTGGCGTTCAAGGAAAAGGGAAAAGGGATTGGCGTTCGGGGAAGAGGTAAGAGGTATTGGAGTTCAGGGGAAGAGGGAAACAGGATTGGCGTTCAAGGAAAAGGGAAAAGGGATTGGCGTTCGGGGAAGAGGTAAGAGGTATTGGAGTTCAGGGGAAGAGGGAAAAGGGATTGGCGTTTGGGGAACAGGGAAGAGGGAAGAGGGACAGGAGTTCGGGGAAGAGGGAAACAGGATTGGCGTTCAAGGAAAAGGGAAAAGGGATTGGCGTTCGGGGAAGAGGTAAGAGGTATTGGAGTTCAGGGGAAGAGGGAAACAGGATTGGCGTTCAAGGAAAAGGGAAAAGGGATTGGCGTTCGGGTAAGAGGGATTGGAGTTCAGGGGAAGAGGGAAGAGGGACAGGTGTTCGGGGAAGAGAGATTGGAATTTGGGGAAGGGGGAAGAGGGACAGGCATTCGGGGAAGAGGGACAGGCGTTCGGGGGAAGAGGGACAGGCGTTCGGGGGAAGAGGGACAGGCGTTCGGGGGAAGAGGGACAGGCGTTCGGGGTAGAGGGATAGGCGGGATTGAAATTTGGGGAAGAGTTTATTACGTTTGTCATCGTCACCAAAATGTTATGAACCAATAAGATTTATAATCCTGAACATCACCTTCAACATCAGTTCTCAACTATTATGCGTCCATCTTTATCCGCATATATAAACCTCATTTACCAACAGCAAATCTCATCTGCTTGAGGTTTCAATTGCCATTATCTTATTGTTCAGCTCTAAACTAAAGACACTGAGACATTAGAAACTGTAACATCATGAATGTCTGTAAGGCTGCTCACTGAAAACGGCTCCAGGACTGCAATTCACTAACTAGCATTTACATCTGAACTGCTGGTTAAACACTAATCATGAGGTTTACAATAATAACAAACATTACATCTGATCTCAAGAAACGCCCAATCAGCCAAACTCACAAGCTTGCTCTCCAATCTTCTGCTTACCATTAATGCAAACCTTCTTTCTGCACGTTTAAAACATACAGTTCTTTAAACATTATGAGAACACTTAAGAAACATTACATTTTTCAAACATTATGGGAATAGTAATTTAAAAAACCGTTATATGAACGTCTATCTAAAATGTTTCAGAAAAACGTTCCACAAATGATCTATGAAGAATGTTTTTATGCTAACGTTTTATTACACCAGATAACTTTGAACAATCGTTCTATTAACGTTACGTTTGTTGGCAAGAGCGTTCAGCAGATGTTTCCTCCTCAGACGGACTGAGATAAACCCGATCACACAGACGGAGCCGACGAAACTCGACATATTCATCAAAACTGAAGAAACGACTGACACGTTTACCTGCAAACTGCAAGATAATTAAAACATTTAGAGCAGCAAAAAGTTACATTTAACTTTCTATCTGAAAAGAGAGAGTGCGAGTAAATGACAGAACGATCATTTCTGCCAGAGCTCAACAGCTCTAGCAACAGGATTTAACAACAGGGATTTTTAATTAAAGTTCCCAGAGCTCCTCTCTGTTCCCAGAGTTTCTCCGGAGTCCAGCGAGAGGATTAGACGCATATTTGAGCAGAAACACTGAGATTGAGATGCTGTCCGTCTACCTCATACTCGTCATCTTCATCCTTCTGACGCAGAAGCGCATACAGAAACATCCCTGAATGCCCGAGTGAGAGAGAGAGATAGAGAGAGAAAGAGAAAGAGAGAGAGACGAGCTAAACGCCGACTCTCAGCAGTTAAGCAGCAGGAGGGGAAAGAGTGATGAATGATTCTGACGGAGAACAAGAATATTACAAACTGAAAGAGAGAGAGAGAGAGAGAGAGAGAGAGACTGTTCTCTATTCTGACTGCAGAGTAAACGTGTGTTTACACCATATAAACAAACCCAACCTGATGCCTCACACACTTTATAACAGACTCACTGTGAACACGCGTGATCAGACGTCACCCCGTCACATACATGTTCTGATACTGTCACACGAATGAAGAGAAATGACAATTTACAAAGAACAGATGAGAGATCCTGATAATCGACATGAAGCTCATGATCAGCAATAAACACAGAGATAACGACTTTATCAGATCAACAAACTCACCTCAGTCCTGACACACACACACAAATTCTCACAAAATATAAATATTATAATACAATATAAATATTATAATAATATAAATATTATTAATAATAACCCTAAATAACGGGATAAAAAGAAACAGTTAATTCAATTTCAAATAAAAAATGTAATTTAACTTTCTATCAGCATCAAATCGTTTGACAATTAACCGCGATTAGACTCGACGGTTTGCGCATGCGCAGTGAAGCTGAACAACGAGCAAGCAGGAGAAAATACATGAATGAATGAATGTATGCGTTTATGAGGATGATCGTGTTTCAACTCACCTCCATGAGAAGCGCTAGTGATTATGAGCGGCGTTGCCGTGGAAACACTAATACACGAGCGCCATCTACCGGCAGGGAGATCCTCAGTTTATGCAAGTCGCCATGGCAACTTACTCTCTGAATGGATGATCGGCACATGCGCACTATTGATGAGGGCTTTCTAGCTCTAATGTATTTATAGAAAACGCTTTATGATATATCTTATCTTTGGCAAAATTACTAAAATTAACTTTTACAGCCATATTATCCATAATTAACAAACTGTTAATTGGTTTATGTCTCTTTATTATATAATAAATATAGTTCTTATTCAGTGACTAAAAGATTTTTAAACCAAAAAAACTGAAATATTATTACAAAACTACCAATCAGTTGGCCAATCAATTTACCAAATGTGTAGTTCAGCATTAAACAAAACAAGAAGGAAAATATAGTATTATAGTAAACATTTTCTAAGTCCGTTTCCATGGTGACTCGTCTGTTGAGAATGTCTTGCATTAATCTTGAACATAATCAGTGTTTGATGAATTTACTCCGAATGCATTTTTGGAACATACCTTGAGTAAACAAGGATTGTGTTAATCAACCAACCGACCCTCCACTGCGACACTCGACCGACCCCCGACTCAAGCGACCCCCGACTGCGACCCCCGACTCAAGCGACCCCCGACTGCGACCCCCGACTCAATCGACACCCGACTCAAGCGACACCCGAGTGCGACCCCCGACTCAAGCGACCCCCGACTCAAGCGACCCCGGACCTGCGACCCCCGACTCAATCGACCCCCGACTCAATCGACCCCCGACTCAATCGACACCCGACTCGACTTGTCTCAATCAGCAGAGAGCGGTGCTTGCAACATCAAGGTCATGGGTTCGATTCCCAAGGAAAGCAAGAACTGATTAGAATGTCGTAGTGTGTTTCTTGAATGCGATGCAAGTCGCTTTGGACAAAAGCATCTGAAAAACGCACAAATGTAACAAAATGTAAATAAGTGTGAGTGTGTGAGACATTTAAAATATCATTTTAAACAGCATCAAATTTGTCAAAACACAAACTACTCAAACTCTCGCACACACTCACTCATAATTACAACTAACAATAAGAATTATAGTGAACACAAACACAGAAAACTTTATGATTTACTGTATTAATTAACTGTTTTTTCTGATTAAAGCCATCAGTGATTAGGACTGAACTCAGATCAGATCATAAATACAGAGTTTGAGTCAGAAGCTGAATCTCATATTTAACAGTTCAGCTGCTCAAAGTGAATTATAGACCCTTCACACTCTCTCTCCTTCCTCCCCCTCTCTCTCTCTCTCTCTCTCGTTCAGGTCTGGTATTACAGTAATCTTGAGCATGTGACTTAAGTTTCTACAATCGGGCTCTTTTCCCTCCATCATAAACGAGTGTCAGAGCGTCAGATGAAGCTCAATCATCATGTCTTGCGTTGGGATGCTGCTGTTTGGGAACAATCGTGTGACGCTTCTGGAGAATTAAACCAAATCATCCTGATCACACACTTTCACTCCGGCGTTTCAGAGACTAACCAACATTTGAGACGCTGCGACGCCATTGGTCCACCGGTTACTCCGCTCGTCCAATCACAGTCTCATTTGAGACGCTGCGACGCCATTGGTCCACCGGTTACTCCGCTCGTCCAATCACAGTCTCATTTGAGACGCTGCGACGCCATTGGTCCACCGGTTACTCCGCTCGTCCAATCACAGTCTCATTTGAGACGCTGCGACGCCATTGGTCCACCGGTTACTCCGGTCGTCCAATCACAGTCTCATTTGAGACGCTGCTACGCCATTGGTCCACCGGTTACTCCGGTCGTCCAATCACAGTCTCATTTGAGACGCTGCGACGCCATTGGTCCAGCGGTTACTCCGGTCGTCCAATCACAGTCTCATTTGAGACGCTGCGACGCCATTGGTCCACCGGTTACTCCGGTCGTCCAATCACAGTCTCATTTGAGACGCTGCGACGCCATTGGTCCAGCGGTTACTCCGCTCGTCCAATCACAGTCTCATTTGAGACGCTGCGACGCCATTGGTCCAGCGGTTACTCCGCTCGTCCAATCACAGTCTCATTTGAGACGCTGCGACGCCATTGGTCCACCGGTTACTCCGCTCGTCCAATCACAGTCTCATTTGAGACGCTGCGACGCCATTGGTCCACCGGTTACTCCGCTCGTCCAATCACAGTCTCATTTGAGACGCTGCGACGCCATTGGTCCACCGGTTACTCCGCTCGTCCAATCACAGTCTCATTTGAGACGCTGCGACGCCATTGGTCCACCGGTTACTCCGGTCGTCCAATCACAGTCTCATTTGAGACGCTGCTACGCCATTGGTCCACCGGTTACTCCGGTCGTCCAATCACAGTCTCATTTGAGACGCTGCGACGCCATTGGTCCAGCGGTTACTCCGGTCGTCCAATCACAGTCTCATTTGAGACGCTGCGACGCCATTGGTCCACCGGTTACTCCGGTCGTCCAATCACAGTCTCATTTGAGACGCTGCGACGCCATTGGTCCAGCGGTTACTCCGCTCGTCCAATCACAGTCTCATTTGAGACGCTGCGACGCCATTGGTCCAGCGGTTACTCCGCTCGTCCAATCACAGTCTCATTTGAGACGCTGCGACGCCATTGGTCCACCGGTTACTCCGGTCGTCCAATCACAGTCTCATTTGAGACGCTGCGACGCCATTGGTCCACCGGTTACTCCGGTCGTCCAATCACAGTCTCATTTGAGACGCTGCGACGCCATTGGTCCACCGGTTACTCCGGTCGTCCAATCACAGTCTCATTTGAGACGCTGCTACGCCATTGGTCCACCGGTTACTCCGCTCGTCCAATCACAGTCTCATTTGAGACGCTGCGACGCCATTGGTCCAGCGGTTACTCCGCTCGTCCAATCACAGTCTCATTTGAGACGCTGCGACGCCATTGGTCCACCGGTTACTCCGGTCGTCCAATCACAGTCTCATTTGAGACGCTGCGACGCCATTGGTCCACCGGTTACTCCGGTCGTCCAATCACAGTCTCATTTGAGACGCTGCTACGCCATTGGTCCACCGGTTACTCCGCTCGTCCAATCACAGTCTCATTTGAGACGCTGCGACGCCATTGGTCCAGCGGTTACTCCGCTCGTCCAATCACAGTCTCATTTGAGACGCTGCGACGCCATTGGTCCACCGGTTACTCCGGTCGTCCAATCACAGCCTCATTTGAGACGCTGCGACGCCATTGGTCCACCGGTTACTCCGGTCGTCCAATCACAGTCTCATTTGAGACGCTGCGACGCCATTGGTCCACCGGTTACTCCGGTCGTCCAATCACAGCCTCGTTTGAGACGCTGCGACGCCATTGGTCCACCGGTTACTCCGGTCGTCCAATCACAGCCTCGTTTGAGACGCTGCGACGCCATTGGTCCACCGGTTACTCCGGTCGTCCAATCACAGCCTCGTTTGAGACGCTGCGACGCCATTGGTCCACCGGTTACTCCGGTCGTCCAATCACAGCCTCATTTGAGACGCTGCGACGCCATTGGTCCACCGGTTACTCCGGTCGTCCAATCACAGCCTCATTTGAGACGCTGCGACGCCATTGGTCCACCGGTTACTCCGGTCGTCCAATCACAGCCTCGTTTGAGACGCTGCGACGCCATTGGTCCACCGGTTACTCCGGTCGTCCAATCACAGTCTCGTTTGAGACGCTGCGACGCCATTGGTCCACCGGTTACTCCGGTCGTCCAATCACAGCCTCATTTGAGACGCTGCGACGCCATTGGTCAACCGGTTACTCCGGTCGTCCAATCACAGTCTCATTTGAGACGCTGCGACGCCATTGGTCCACCGGTTACTCCGCTCGTCCAATCACAGTCTCATTTGAGACGCTGCGACGCCATTGGTCCACCGGTTACTCCGGTCGTCCAATCACAGTCTCATTTGAGACGCTGCTACGCCATTGGTCCACCGGTTACTCCGGTCGTCCAATCACAGTCTCATTTGAGACGCTGCGACGCCATTGGTCCAGCGGTTACTCCGGTCGTCCAATCACAGTCTCATTTGAGACGCTGCGACGCCATTGGTCCACCGGTTACTCCGCTCGTCCAATCACAGTCTCATTTGAGACGCTGCGACGCCATTGGTCCAGCGGTTACTCCGCTCGTCCAATCACAGTCTCATTTGAGACGCTGCGACGCCATTGGTCCAGCGGTTACTCCGCTCGTCCAATCACAGTCTCATTTGAGACGCTGCGACGCCATTGGTCCACCGGTTACTCCGGTCGTCCAATCACAGTCTCATTTGAGACGCTGCGACGCCATTGGTCCACCGGTTACTCCGCTCGTCCAATCACAGTCTCATTTGAGACGCTGCTACGCCATTGGTCCACCGGTTACTCCGCTCGTCCAATCACAGTCTCATTTGAGACGCTGCGACGCCATTGGTCCAGCGGTTACTCCGCTCGTCCAATCACAGTCTCATTTGAGACGCTGCGACGCCATTGGTCCACCGGTTACTCCGGTCGTCCAATCACAGTCTCATTTGAGACGCTGCGACGCCATTGGTCCACCGGTTACTCCGGTCGTCCAATCACAGTCTCATTTGAGACGCTGCTACGCCATTGGTCCACCGGTTACTCCGCTCGTCCAATCACAGTCTCATTTGAGACGCTGCGACGCCATTGGTCCAGCGGTTACTCCGCTCGTCCAATCACAGTCTCATTTGAGACGCTGCGACGCCATTGGTCCACCGGTTACTCCGGTCGTCCAATCACAGCCTCATTTGAGACGCTGCGACGCCATTGGTCCACCGGTTACTCCGGTCGTCCAATCACAGTCTCATTTGAGACGCTGCGACGCCATTGGTCCACCGGTTACTCCGGTCGTCCAATCACAGCCTCATTTGAGACGCTGCGACGCCATTGGTCCACCGGTTACTCCGGTCGTCCAATCACAGCCTCATTTGAGACGCTGCGACGCCATTGGTCCACCGGTTACTCCGGTCGTCCAATCACAGTCTCGTTTGAGACGCTGCGACGCCATTGGTCCACCGGTTACTCCGGTCGTCCAATCACAGCCTCATTTGAGACGCTGCGACGCCATTGGTCCAGCGGTTACTCCGCTCGTCCAATCACAGCCTCATTTGAGACGCTGCGACGCCATTGGTCCACCGGTTACTCCGGTCGTCCAATCACAGCCTCATTTGAGACGCTGCGACGCCATTGGTCCACCGGTTACTCCGGTCGTCCAATCACAGCCTCATTTGAGACGCTGCGACGCCATTGGTCCACCGGTTACTCCGGTCGTCCAATCACAGTCTCGTTTGAGACGCTGCGACGCCATTGGTCCACCGGTTACTCCGGTCGTCCAATCACAGCCTCATTTGAGACGCTGCGACGCCATTGGTCAACCGGTTACTCCGGTCGTCCAATCACAGCCTCATTTGAGACGCTGCGACGCCATTGGTCCACCGGTTACTCCAGTCGTCCAATCACAGCCTCCGATGAGACAGTTACGTGACATTTTGAGGGATTTATTTGGGAAGTGTTTCTGTCATAGTTTATAAGCACGTCTTCTTATCGAATACAAGCAACCGGTATTTTTTATGAGCATTTTTGACGTTTATTATGCGACCTTCCAACATTTGCATGATCATGTGTTTCTGGGAAGAGCCGGTTTCAGTGGCGCCGGCAGCTCCTCATCTACACATTAACAGGGACACTGTCTCTGGAACAGGTTCCGCCGCTCAACATTTCTCAAAAGATCTTCCTTCGTGTTTCAAGGAAGAAACGACGCGAGCGAATGACAACAGACCAAACGCTCTCAGAACAATCGTTCTTACAGCTTCATCCAAACAAGCCAATTCCGTATCAGTTACTATAATGAGAACATGAGGAGCGGGACAGTAAAGAGCGGATGAGCTCTGACGATTCTGTGCAGATGCCCTGATGGCGTTGTTAAGGTCATTTCAACTCGTTTAGACTCAATTCAGCTCTGGGCTCTGAAAACCCTGTGACCCTGAACTGCAGGAAAATCCGGTTCCGAGGCCGGAGAACCGAAGCTAGCACACAGCAAAACTCCAGATGCCCAAGAGCAGTTTACTGTGAAACGATGGAATACTGTCACTTTACCACAGTAAACAAACACTTCAAGCAGTGAAGAAGAGCAGCGTAAACAGCAGGAACATCAACACTCGAGGCTTCAGGAGGACGTCGCAAAAACACCGAAGCCCACCGATCCTAATCAAACCACAGCGATTAGAACGCCAATTAAAAACCATCTGAGCGTACAGATTAACTGTATTAGAGGCGCAGCGATAAATACTGATAATCATACTTCAAAAACGATATATTGGCTGACAAATCAATGCAATTTTTTGAGAGCGACAAAAACAAAAATCTCAGCATTAATTCCACGTCCCAAACACACTCATCTTCAATTACGATAAAGATATCGTTCTACAAATCGCTGTTAAAGTAAAAGAACAGTGGAGTTCACAAAATAACGATAACCATCTTTCCAGCTGATGAACGATAAACACAATTTACAGCCAATCAGAATCCACCCTGCTTTAGATCGACAGACGGCAGCCAATCAGAATCCACCCTGCTTTAGATCGACAGACGGCAGCCAATCAGAATCCACCCTGCTTTAGATCGACAGACGGCAGCCAATCAGAATCCACCTTGCTAAGAGCGACAGAGAGAAATTAGCATAAACAGAAGATCATCAAGCACTGCTGTAGAAAAAGTTAGAATTGAAGTTGTTAGAGTGGGCGGGATTTATCTCGATTAATCGGTCGCGGATGACGTGTGCGTGAGGTCACGTGACGTGCCAAGCGCGCCCCCGCCACACTGACAGCGCGCACGCGATAGTGAGAAACATCTTAATAAACATAAACACAGTTATTAATGAGCACAAGACGCGCGCGGCGCTCCTCGGCGGAATACAGTTAATGATGTGATTATCCTTCACGCGCGTGTTTACGGCTAAGCTAACGCAACGCTTCAAGCCTGCGGCGCGCGCGATCGCTGTGTGACGCGACGCCAGGTGTTTCCAGCACCGGTACCGGGAATAAAGCCCGAGCCG
>JAWRVZ010000547.1:140000-170506 GCA_037043235.1 Rhodeus uyekii
TCGTATCTGCCAATCAAGAGCTGAGATTCACATATGCTAATGAGCGCTTGCTTTCTGACCAATCAGAGCAGAGCAGCTCTCAGAGGGGCGGGGCTTAGAGAGACTGAATCTACGAACGAAGCGTTTCAGACGCGGAGAGAAAGAGCTGATGATGATATTATGAGAGAATGAAAGAGTTTCTGACCAGAAGACGCCAAAACAACATTAGCAGCCGATAAAAGTGTGTTTAAACGAGGAACTTTAACAGTCGTTCAAAGATCAGATTCACAGCTGCTGTGTGTGTGTGTGAGAACTCTGACCTGGTATGATGATGTCACCGTAGCCCAGAATGGAGAACTGCATCATACACAGATTCTGAGCCGCCGCAGACAACTGTGGGACACGCATCACTACAGGCAGCTGACACACACACACACACACACACACACACACACCATTATCACCAGTGATGCGTTTGAAGAATACATAGAGAATCTCACAAAACCTCAGTTGGTAAAAATGTCTTACCTTCTCATACGAGGACGAGGGATCGGCCGGAACCTCCACCCCCTTTCCACCACCCTAACAACACAGCAGCTGTTAGTCCACCGTACAACACACACACTCTCACACTCAGGCTCTCACACACTCAGGCTCTCACACACTCTTAGACTCACTCTCAGACACACTCTCTCTCACTCACTCACTCTCAGATTCTCTCTCACACACTCAGGCTCTCACACACCCAGGCTCTCACACACCCAGGCTCTCACACACCCAGGCTCTCACACACCCAGGCTCTCACACACCCAGGCTCTCACACACCCAGGCTCTCACACACCCAGGCTCTCACACACCCAGGCTCTCACACACCCAGGCTCTCACACACCCAGGCTCTCACACACTCAGGCTCTCACACACTCAGGCTCTCACACACTCAGGCTCTCACACACTCAGGCTCTCACACACTCAGGCTCTCACACACTCAGGCTCTCACACACTCAGGCTCTCACACACTCAGGCTCTCACACACTCAGGCTCTCACACACTCAGGCTCTCACACACTCAGGCTCTCACACACTCAGGCTCTCACACACTCAGGCTCTCACACACTCAGGCTCTCACACACTCAGGCTCTCACACACTCAGGCTCTCACACACTCAGGCTCTCACACACTCAGGCTCTCACACACTCAGGCTCTCACACACTCAGGCTCTCACACACTCAGACTCTCACACACTCAGGCTCTCACACACTCAGGCTCTCACACACTCAGGCTCTCACACACTCAGGCTCTCACACACTCAGGCTCTCACACACTCAGGCTCTCACACACTCAGGCTCTCACACACTCAGGCTCTCACACACTCAGGCTCTCACACACTCAGGCTCTCAGGCTCTCACACACTCAGGCTCTCACACACTCAGGCTCTCACACACTCAGGCTCTCACACACTCAGGCTCTCACACACTCAGGCTCTCACACACTCAGGCTCTCACACACTCAGGCTCTCACACACTCAGGCTCTCACACACTCAGGCTCTCACACACTCAGGCTCTCACACACTCAGGCTCTCACACACTCAGGCTCTCACACACTCAGGCTCTCACACACTCAGGCTCTCACACACTCAGGCTCTCACACACTCAGGCTCTCACACACTCAGGCTCTCACACACTCAGGCTCTCACACACTCAGGCTCTCACACACTCAGGCTCTCACACACTCAGGCTCTCACACACTCAGGCTCTCACACACTCAGGCTCTCACACACTCAGGCTCTCACACACTCAGGCTCTCACACACTCAGGCTCTCACACACTCAGGCTCTCACACACTCAGGCTCTCACACACTCAGGCTCTCACACACTCAGGCTCTCACACACTCAGGCTCTCACACACTCAGACTCTCACACACTCAGACTCTCACACACTCAGACTCTCACACACTCAGACTCTCACACACTCAGACTCTCACACACTCAGACTCTCACACACTCAGACTCTCACACACTCAGACTCTCACACACTCAGACTCTCACACACTCAGACTCTCACACACTCAGACTCTCACACACTCAGACTCTCACACACTCAGACTCTCACACACTCAGACTCTCACACACTCAGACTCTCACACACTCAGACTCTCACACACTCAGACTCTCACACACTCAGACTCTCACACACTCAGGCTCTCACACACTCAGGCTCTCACACACTCAGGCTCTCACACACTCAGGCTCTCACACACTCAGGCTCTCACACACTCAGGCTCTCACACACTCAGGCTCTCACACACTCAGGCTCTCACACACTCAGGCTCTCACACACTCAGGCTCTCACACACTCAGGCTCTCACACACTCAGGCTCTCACACACTCAGACTCTCACACACTCAGGCTCTCACACACTCAGGCTCTCACACACTCAGACTCTCACACACTCAGACTCTCACACACACTCTTAGACTCACTCTAAGACACACTCTCTCTCACTCACTCACTCTCAGATTCTCTCTCACACACACACACACACACACACCTTTCCTCCACCTGCGTCCGGACCGAGAGCGACTTGCACCATGATGCTTTCTCCATTCTGAAAACAGACGCATTAAAGTCACCATGAAAAACAAAATGGGTTTGTGTTTTTATGGGATATTGCAGAGTTTATTCATGATTGTGTTAATAATGAGAATAACAGCATGTTCTCTGATGATGAAGGCGGGGCAACAACCTGTCAATCACACGATCCACCAATAGCAAACAACCATCCAATCACAATCAAGCCCCGCCCACATTTGTTCTTGTTTGTGAAGCGATTCCCTCCATATACAGAACGACAGAGTAAAGACGAGTGCAGCTTCATCTGAGACTCACGGGCGTCAGGTAGGGTGTGATGAAGACGAAGAACACGTCGTAGAGGAGCAGCAGACTCAGCAGGATCACACAGATCTGCACACACACACACACACACACACACGTCAGACCCGTGAAGAGCAGCGCGCATCAGCTGAAAACACGCCTCACCTTAAAGTTTGACAGGCTGATGGTTTTCAGGAAGTTCAGGCAGAACGCGATTCCCAGCAGATCCTGCAGAATCCAGATCCACCTGCACACACACACACACACAATAAACACACACTTCATACAGAACTGAGAAACTCCCACAGCGTTCAGAACGATGGAGTGGAAGAAAGAAAACTCTTCAGCTGATAATAAAAACTGTAATTGAATGATCTGATGCTGAGTAACAAACTGTGTGTGTGTGTGAGTGTGTGTGTTACCGGTCCTCATTCCTGTACACGCCCCAGATCACGGAGAGTGTGATGCAGACAGCGGCGAGCAGCAGCGATCGCACAGACAAGCTTCTCTCACGGCAGGATACGCTGGAAAATAAACACACACACGGATCATAAACCTCCAATAACAGAATGAAACCATGGCAACGGTGTGGATTACAGCCCTGCAGCATGTGAGAGTGTGTGTGTGTGTGTGTGTGGGAGTGTGTGTGTGTGTGTGTGAGAGTGTGTGTGTGTGTGTTCACCTGAGAGTCCCGCAGCCCACAGCCGTCATCAGTGAATCTAGGCAGTTATAGAGCGCTGATGCCGACGCCAGGCAGAAAATGACGATGATCACATAAACTGCAGGAGAAACAAGTGTGTGAGCATGAGTGTGTGAGCAGGAGCGTTCCTGTGTCGCGTCCGGCCGCCACTACGCGAGACTCACCCAAATACTTGTAGAAGAAGTACATGAGCACCAGCATCACACACATCATGGCCACGAACAGCAGCACCTTCAGCGGAGAGTAGAGAGAGAGCTCGCCACTGTCGGCCCGACCCTCACACACATCAGACGACGCACCCGCCGCCTGCTTCTCCCTTCACACACACACAGAGTCAACACACACACACACACACACACACGCTAACGGCCTGAACCGGCCATCACTCACTTCTCTGCGGCTCCGCTCCAGAATCCACCCATAGTCACCGTAAACATGGCGATCAACAACATGACGATGATGCTGGAGTCAAACGGCGGGACGGGCGGAGCGTATAACCTTCCCTCCATTCCCTGAGGAAACGCCTGCAACCAGAGACTCATTCCGTCACTGATCACTCACCGACACTCTCACTCTCTCACCCACCGACACTCTCTCTCTCTCACACTCCGACACTCTCTCTCACTCACACACCCACCCACCGACACTCTCTCACTCACACTCCGACACTCTCTTTCACTCACACTCCGACACTCTCTCTCACTCACACTCCAACACTCTCTCTCACTCACACTCCGACACTCTCTCTCACTCACACTCCGACACTCTCTCTCACTCACACTCCGACACTCTCTCTCACTCACACACCCACCGACCGACACTCTCTCTCACTCACACACCCACCGACCGACACTCTCTCTCACTCACACACCCACCGACCGACACTCTCTCTCACTCACACACCCACCGACCGACACTCTCTCTCACTCACACACCCACCGACCGACACTCTCTCTCACTCACACACCCACCGACCGACACTCTCTCTCACTCACACACCCACCGACCGACACTCTCTCTCACTCACACACCCACCGACCGACACTCTCTCTCACTCACACACCCACCGACCGACACTCTCTCACTCACACACCCACCGACCGACACTCTCTCACTCACACACCCACCGACCGACACTCTCTCACTCACACACCCACCGACCGACACTCTCTCACTCACACACCCACCGACCGACACTCTCTCACTCACACACCCACCGACCGACACTCTCTCACTCACACACCCACCGACCGACACTCTCTCACTCACACACCCACCGACCGACACTCTCTCTCACTCACACACCCACCGACCGACACTCTCTCACTCACACACCCACCGACCGACACTCTCTCTCACTCACACACCCACCGACCGACACTCTCTCTCACTCACACACCCACCGACCGACACTCTCTCTCACTCACACACCCACCGACCGACACTCTCTCTCACTCACACACCCACCGACCGACACTCTCTCTCACTCACACACCCACCGACCGACACTCTCTCTCACTCACACACCCACCGACCGACACACTCTCTCACTCACACACCCACCGACCGACACTCTCTCACTCACACACCCACCGACCGACACTCTCTCACTCACACACCCACCGACCGACACTCTCTCACTCACACACCCACCGACCGACACTCTCTCACTCACACACCCACCGACCGACACTCTCTCACTCACACACCCACCGACCGACACTCTCTCACTCACACACCCACCGACCGACACTCTCTCACTCACACACCCACCGACCGACACTCTCTCACTCACACACCCACCGACCGACACTCTCTCTCACTCACACACCCACCGACCGACACTCTCTCTCACTCACACACCCACCGACCGACACTCTCTCTCACTCACACACCCACCGACCGACACTCTCTCTCACTCACACACCCACCGACCGACACTCTCTCTCACTCACACACCCACCGACCGACACTCTCTCTCACTCACACACCCACCGACCGACACTCTCTCTCACTCACACACCCACCGACCGACACTCTCTCTCACTCACACACCCACCGACCGACACTCTCTCTCACTCACACACCCACCGACCGACACTCTCTCTCACTCACACACCCACCGACCGACACTCTCTCTCACTCACACACCCACCGACCGACACTCTCTCTCACTCACACACCCACCGACCGACACTCTCTCACTCACACACCCACCGACCGACACTCTCTCACTCACACACCCACCGACCGACACTCTCTCACTCACACACCCACCGACCGACACTCTCTCACTCACACACCCACCGACCGACACTCTCTCACTCACACACCCACCGACCGACACCCTCTCACTCACACACCCACCGACCGACACCCTCTCACTCACACACCCACCGACCGACACCCTCTCACTCACACACCCACCGACCGACACCCTCTCACTCACACACCCACCGACCGACACTCTCTCACTCACACACCCACCGACCGACACTCTCTCTCACTCACACACCCACCGACCGACACTCTCTCACTCACACACCCACCGACCGACACTCTCTCACTCACACACCCACCGACCGACACTCTCTCACTCACACACCCACCGACCGACACTCTCTCACTCACACACCCACCGACCGACACTCTCACTCACACACCCACCGACCGACACTCTCTCTCACTCACACACCCACCGACCGACACTCTCTCTCACTCACACACCCACCGACCGACACTCTCTCACTCACACACCCACCGACCGACACTCTCTCACTCACACACCCACCGACCGACACTCTCTCACTCACACACCCACCGACCGACACTCTCTCACTCACACACCCACCGACCGACACTCTCTCACTCACACACCCACCGACCGACACTCTCTCACTCACACACCCACCGACCGACACCCTCTCACTCACACACCCACCGACCGACACCCTCTCACTCACACACCCACCGACCGACACTCTCTCACTCACACACCCACCGACCGACACTCTCTCACTCACACACCCACCGACCGACACTCTCTCTCACTCACACACCCACCGACCGACACTCTCTCTCACTCACACACCCACCGACCGACACTCTCTCTCACTCACACACCCACCGACCGACACTCTCTCACTCACACACCCACCGACCGACACTCTCTCACTCACACACCCACCGACCGACACTCTCTCACTCACACACCCACCGACCGACACTCTCTCACTCACACACCCACCGACCGACACTCTCTCACTCACACACCCACCGACCGACACTCTCTCACTCACACACCCACCGACCGACACTCTCTCACTCACACACCCACCGACCGACACTCTCTCACTCACACACCCACCGACCGACACTCTCTCACTCACACACCCACCGACCGACACTCTCTCACTCACACACCCACCGACCGACACTCTCTCACTCACACACCCACCGACCGACACTCTCTCACTCACACACCCACCGACCGACACTCTCTCACTCACACACCCACCGACCGACACTCTCTCACTCACACACCCACCGACCGACACTCTCTCACTCACACACCCACCGACCGACACTCTCTCACTCACACACCCACCCACCGACACTCTCTCACTCACACACCCACCGACCGACACTCTCTCTCACTCACTCACACTCCAACACTCTCTCTCTCACACACCCACCGACCGACACTCTCTCACTCACACACCCACCGACCGACACTCTCTCACTCACACACCCACCGACCGACACTCTCTCACTCACACACCCACCGACCGACACTCTCTCACTCACACACCCACCGACCGACACTCTCTCACTCACACACCCACCGACCGACACTCTCTCACTCACACACCCACCGACCGACACTCTCTCACTCACACACCCACCCACCGACACTCTCTCACTCACACACCCACCGACCGACACTCTCTCTCACTCACTCACACTCCAACACTCTCTCTCTCACACACCCACCGACCGACACTCTCTCACTCACACACCCACCGACCGACACTCTCTCACTCACACACCCACCGACCGACACTCTCTAACTCACACACCCACCGACCGACACTCTCTCACTCACACACCCACCGACCGACACTCTCTCACTCACACACCCACCGACCGACACTCTCTCACTCACACACCCACCGACCGACACTCTCTCACTCACACACCCACCGACCGACTCTCTCTCTCACTCACACACCCACCGACCGACTCTCTCTCTCACTCACACACCCACCGACCGACACTCTCTCTCACTCACACACCCACCGACCGACACTCTCTCACTCACACACCCACCGACCGACACTCTCTCTCACTCACACACCCACCGACCGACACTCTCTCTCACTCACACACCCACCGACCGACTCTCTCTCACTCACACACCCACCGACCGACACTCTCTCACTCACACACCCACCGACCGACACTCTCTCTCACTCACACACCCACCGACCGACACTCTCTCTCACTCACACACCCACCGACCGACACTCTCTCACTCACACACCCACCGACCGACACTCTCTCACTCACACACCCACCCACCGACACTCTCTCACTCACACACCCACCGACCGACTCTCTCTCTCACTCACTCACACTCCAACACTCTCTCTCTCACACACCCACCCACCGACACTCTCTCACTCACTCACACTCCGACACTCTCTCTCTCACACACCCACCCACCGACACTCTCTCTCACTCACTCACACTCCGACACTCACTCTCACTCACACACCCACCGACCGACACTCTCACTCACACACACACCTACCGACACTCTCTCTCACTCACACACCCACCGACCGACACTCTCTCACTCACACACCCACCGACCGACTCTCTCTCACTCACACACCCACCGACCGACTCTCTCTCACTCACACATCCACCCACCGACACTCTCTCACTCACTCTCACTCACACACCCACCGACCGACACTCTCACTCACACACACACCCACCGACACTCTCTCTCACTCACACACCCACCGACCGACACTCTCACTCACACACACACCCACCGACACTCTCTCTCACTCACACACCCACCGACCGACACTCTCACTCACACACCCACCGACCGACACTCTCTCTCACTCACACACCCACCGACCGACACTCTCTCTCACTCACACACACACCCACCGACACTCTCTCTCACTCACACACCCACCGACCGACACTCTCTCACTCACACACCCACCCACCCAGGGCTCGACAAATCCACTCGCCCGCTCGCATTTGCGAGTGAAAGCTCGGCTCGGGCGAGTAAAAATTTGATAAAACTCGCCCTATCGGGCGAGTTAGATTCTTCAGATTCCAATACAGTTTTTCTATCATTCAACTGTTACTACATAGAAAAAACTTCAGGCCGTATAACACTCGTAAAATATGCCAAACAAGAGCAGAAAATCGACGACGGGCTAGTAGTGATCAGATATACGATTCAGTTCTAAAGTTTGAACCACGAATCACGAATGTAGTATTTACGTCAGGGGTCTCAAACATGCGGCCCGCGAAACGATATTTTGTGGCCCGCGGGACCATATGAAAGTTTAATGTAAGTGTGGCCCACGAGTTTTGAATGAATAGCGCTTTACCGCGTTGTGTGTGTGTGTGTGTGAAAGGTTCCTTTTTCGTGCGAGCTGCAGCTGTACAGGCCAACCAATCACAGTGGAGTACAAGACTCCCGGGGGCCAATCGCAGTGGAGGAAATGACTCCGGGGGCCAATCACAGTGGAGTAAATGACTCCCGGGGGCGGGGCATCAGCCGGGGTTGAGGCAGACAGAGAAACAGCTGCTCATGTAATATCACATTTGTCAAAGCCGTCATAGAATTATTACTTATTGTGTTTGAAATTGAGCATGTTTGACTTTGAGCTGGACGAAGTGAATGTTACTGTTATCGGCGTTGGATTTAGCGTCATGCGGATTGTATTTTGTTTTTCCATCATTTGAAATGGGCTGATTTGCGGGACATCGGTGTTATAATATAGAAAATAAAATCCAGTAAATAACGCCTCCGTGGCTGCATCCCATTGTTTGTATATAGTACATTTATTAAATTTATCTCCATAAAAATGAAAATTCTCCATTAAAATTCACTATCAGATTAATTATATTGTTTCTGGGTTCTTGTTGCATTCAACCAATAAATATTTGGTTTTGCAGTATATCGTGTTTTTTACTTTAATAACTATTTTTGTCTGTTAAAATGCTGGGCGAGTGCTTTATGTGAAGGGCGAGTAAGTTTTTAGGGTCACTAGTCCTGCAGGGCGAGTGACCCTGGAATAATTCATCGAGGCCTGCACCCACCGACACTCTCTCTCACTCACACACCCACCCACCGACACTCTCTCACTCACACACACACCCACCGACACTCTCTCTCACTCACACACCCACCGACCGACACTCTCTCACTCACACACCCACCGACCGACACTCTCTCTCACTCACACACCCACCGACCGACACTCTCTCTCACTCACACACCCACCGACCGACACTCTCTCTCACTCACACACCCACCGACCGACACTCTCTCTCACTCACACACCCACCGACCGACACTCTCTCACTCACACACCCACCGACCGACACTCTCTCTCACTCACACACCCACCGACCGACACTCTCTCACTCACACACCCACCGACCGACACTCTCTCACTCACACACCCACCGACCGACACTCTCTCACTCACACACCCACCGACCGACACTCTCTCTCACTCACACACCCACCGACCGACACTCTCTCTCACTCACACACCCACCGACCGACACTCTCTCTCACTCACACACCCACCGACCGACACTCTCTCACTCACACACCCACCGACCGACACTCTCTCACTCACACACCCACCGACCGACACTCTCTCACTCACACACCCACCGACCGACACTCTCTCACTCACACACCCACCGACCGACACTCTCTCACTCACACACCCACCGACCGACTCTCTCTCACTCACACACCCACCGACCGACACTCTCTCACTCACACACCCACCGACCGACACTCTCTCACTCACACACCCACCGACCGACACTCTCTCACTCACACACCCACCGACCGACACTCTCTCACTCACACACCCACCGACCGACACTCTCTCTCACTCACACACCCACCGACCGACACTCTCTCACTCACACACCCACCGACCGACACTCTCTCACTCACACACCCACCGACCGACACTCTCTCTCACTCACACACCCACCCACCGACACTCTCTCTCACTCACACACCCACCGACCGACACTCTCTCTCACTCACACACCCACCGACCGACACTCTCTCACTCACACACCCACCCACCGACACTCTCTCTCACTCACACACCCACCGACTCTCTCTCACTCACACACCGACTCCACCGACTCTCTCTCACTCACACACCCACCCACCGACTCTCTCTCACTCACACACCCACCCACCGACACTCTCTCACTCACACACCCACCCACCGACACTCTCTCTCACTCACTCACACTCCGACACTCTCTCTCACTCACACACCCACCGACTCTCTCTCACTCACACACCGACTCCACCGACTCTCTCTCACTCACACACCCACCCACCGACTCTCTCTCACTCACACACCCACCGACCGACTCTCTCTCACTCACACACCCACCCACCGACTCTCTCTCTCTCTCTCACACACTCTCACACTCTCACACTCCCACACTCTCACACTCCCACACTCTCACACTCCCACACTCTCACACTCCCACACTCTCACACTCCCACACTCTCACACTCCCACACTCTCACACTCCCACACTCTCACACTCCCACACTCTCACACTCCCACACTCTCACACTCTCACACTCTCACACTCCGACACTCTCACACTCCGACACTCTCACACTCCGACACTCTCACACTCCGACACTCTCACACTCCGACACTCTCACACTCCGACACTCTCACACTCCGACACTCCGACACTCCCACACTCTCACACTCCGACACTCTCACACTCCGACACTCTCACACTCTCACACTCCGACACTCTCACACTCTCTCACTCTCACACTCTCACACTCCGACACTCTCACACTCCGACACTCTCACACTCTCACACTCTCACACTCCGACACTCTCACACTCCGACACTCTCACACTCCGACACTCTCACACTCCGACACTCTCACACTCCGACACTCTCACACTCCGACACTCTCACACTCCGACACTCTCACACTCCGACACTCTCACACTCCGACACTCTCACACTCCGACACTCTCACACTCCGACACTCTCCGACACTCTCACACTCCGACACTCTCACACTCCGACACTCTCACACTCCGACACTCCGACACTCTCACACTCCGACACTCCGACACTCTCACACTCCGACACTCTCACACTCCGACACTCTCACACTCCGACACTCTCACACTCCGACACTCTCACACTCTCACACTCCGACACTCTCACACTCCGACACTCTCACACTCCGACACTCTCACACTCCGACACTCTCACACTCTCACACTCCGACACTCCGACACTCTCACACTCTCACACTCCGACACTCTCACACTCTCACACTCCGACACTCTCACACTCCGACACTCTCACACTCTCACACTCCGACACTCTCACACTCCGACACTCTCACACTCCGACACTCTCACACTCCGACACTCTCACACTCTCACACTCTCACACTCCGACACTCTCACACTCCGACACTCTCACACTCCGACACTCTCACACTCCGACACTCTCACACTCTCTCACTCTCACACTCTCACACTCCGACACTCTCACACTCCGACACTCTCACACTCTCACACTCCGACACTCTCACACTCCGACACTCTCACACTCCGACACTCTCACACTCCGACACTCTCACACTCCGACACTCTCACACTCCCACACTCTCACACTCCCACACTCCGACACTCCGACACTCTCACACTCCGACACTCTCACACTCCGACACTCTCACACACACGGGGCATGAGTTTCATCTTCACCTGTAGTGCGTCCAGGAAGTCGCGGTATCTCAGCAGAGCCAGAGGAATCTTCACCTTCCTGTACTCTGAGTCGTTGGCTGACGGCGTTCTCTGGAAAGATCAGAATTCACACTGGTGTTACGATCAGGATCAGGATCTGGATCAGGATCTGGATCAATAAGCTTCTTACCAGGTTCGTAAGGCTGGCGATCAGAAGCACAGACGCATTCAGATCCTGAGCGACCAGAGCTTTCTGACTGAAGTCACAGCCTCCGCGCATCACCACCACAGCCTTGCCCTTCAGATCGGGCACCTGCCCCGCCACACACAGCTGACTGGACGTCAGGTTCACCAGCGGATAGCCCACCTACACACACACACACACACACACACACACACACACACACACACACACACACACACGGTTAACCATTAAAATGTAGCCATTTTGTCTGTTACTGATTAACAGGATATTAATTATTCATATCAACAATTTCCACTAGTAAAATGGTTCATTCGTCACAAAAATGACGTCACTCGCAGAATCACCAACTCTTGTTTTCAAGAATTACATTCCATCTGATAAAAACAATAATTCTTCTGTCATTGTATTTTCACAAGCTGAAACGTTCATTCTTGACATTTCTTATATCTGAGCATGTATTTCTGCTATCAATATAACTTTAGTGTGTGAGACTGAAGGAGAAGCAGGAGTGTGTGAGACTGAAGGAGTGTGTGAGACTGAAGGAGAAGCAGGAGTGTGTGAGACTGAAGGAGTGTGTGAGACTGAAGGAGAAGCAGGAGTGTGTGAGACTGAAGGAGTGTGTGAGACTGAAGGAGAAGCAGGAGTGTGTGAGACTGAAGGAGTGTGTGAGACTGAAGGAGTGTGTGAGACTGAAGGAGTGTGTGAGACTGAAGGAGAAGCAGGAGTGTGTGAGATTGAAGGAGTGTGTGAGACTGAAGGAGAAGCAGGAGTGTGTGAGACTGAAGGAGTGTGTGAGACTGAAGGAGAAGCAGGAGTGTGTGAGACTGAAGGAGTGTGTGAGACTGAAGGAGTGTGTGAGACTGAAGGAGAAGCAGGAGTGTGTGAGACTGAAGGAGTGTGTGAGACTGAAGGAGAAGCAGGAGTGTGTGAGACTGAAGGAGTGTGTGAGATTAAAGGAGTGTGAGGTTAGTCACTCACGTCTGCAGGTTTGTGGGAAATGTTGCTCCAGCTGGAATTGAACACCAGACAATATTCCCTGTAATCCCTGCCTGATCCAGACACACGCAGAATCCCCTCCTGCCCGCAAACCTGAGCGCACAAACACACAACACTCAAACACACACACAACACACACTCTCACTCTCTCTCTCTCACAATTACACAACACACACACTCACAATTACACAAAACACACACTCACAAACACACAACACTCAAACACACACTCACAAACACACAACACTCAAACACACACAACACACACACTCTCACTCTCTCTCTCTCACAATTACACAAAACACACACTAACAAACACACAACACTCAAACACACACAACACACACTCTCACAATTACACAAAACACACACAAACAAACAGACAACACTCAAACACAAACTCACAAACTCACAAACACACAACACTCAAACACACACACAACACACACTCTCACTCTCTCTCTCACAATTACACAAAACACACACAACACTCAAACACACAACACACTCTCACAATTACACAAAACACAAAAAAAACACAACACTCAAACACACACAAACACACTCTCACTCTCTCTCACAAACACTCTCACTCACTCACTCACACACACTCTCTCTCACAAACACACAACACTCAAACACACACAACACTCACACACACACACACACACTCTCTCACAAACACACAACACTCAAACACACACTCACAAACACACAACACTCACACACTCTCTCTCTCTCTCACAAACACTCTCACTCACTCTCACACACACACACACACACACTCTCTCTCTCACAATTACACAAAACAAACACACACTCTCACTCTCACAAACACACAACACTCAAACACACACAACACTCACAAACACACTCTCACTCTCACAATTACACAAAAACACACACACACACACACACACACACACACACACACACACACACACACACACACACACACACACACACACACACACACACACACACACACACACACACACACACACACACACACACACTCTCCCTCATCACTTCCGGTTCTCTCGCTCTCTTCTTCTTTACCTGAGAGCAGAACAGCAGCAGCAGCAGGACGAACATCGACACTTTCCCCTCCATTGTCGACAGAAAACGACTTCCGAGGGTCTGCGCTCAAATTCAACCGAAAATCGCACTTACATTCGCAACACTCACTATCTAAGTTTCGCTTCTGACATGTTTACAGAAACCGCTTTCACTTCCGCGTTCGGCCGCTCGATCACATGATCCGCGTCACGCCTGACGTCATCAGGAACTTGACATTCACATTCATGCGCTTATCACTTATTCATTTATCAGACGCTTTTATCACTGACTTATTCATTTATCAGACGCTTTTATCACTGACTTATTCATTTATCAGCTGCTTTCATCGTCGCATTTAAGAAACACATTGTCATTCTAATCAGTTCTTGCTTTCCCTGAGAATCAAACCCATGACCTTGATGTTGCAAGCTCTGCTCTCTACTGTTAGACACACAGGAAAGCACAAGATAAAAGCATTTATTTCCTCAGCGTTTGTGTGGATTATGGTTTATTAATTGTTCATTAATTATCATAGGCTGAGTGTTTATCAACATGGTCTGGAAATCTCGTGACAGAACCTGAAACAGCAGAAAGAGATGAGGATGTGCGACAATAATTACAGGACTCAGACGCAAAGCCGTACAAGGATGTACATTTATTCAGGCATCAGAATGAAAATGAACACGATTTGTACAAAAATACTTCCTGTGAAGACGTCGCGTAAGAGCATTGCACAAATATTACAGTCAGACGCACGATTCAAGTTTACAGCACATTCAACAGATAAAAACAGAACAGCTCAATTCCACGAGCGTCAGAGAGAAACAAAACACAACTCTTGCAGACCGAATAACAGTTGTGTGTGTGTGTGTGTGTGTGTGTGTGTGTGGCCCAGCCACTATTGATATAAATACAGTTTGATGGGAAACTCTAACCATTGATCAATCTCTCGCTCGTTTGTACGGAACAATCATCAAAGCAGTAGAAGAATAGGAGTGCTTTCATTACAAAAATATATACAGCCGTCGCACTGATCCAGTGTCTGCAGACGCACAGCAGCCCTGCAACACAACAACACAACCGTTACCACACAACAACACAACCGTTACCACACACAACAACACAACCGTTACCACACACACAACACAACCGTTACCACACACACAACAACACAACCGTTACCACACAACAACACAACCGTTACCACACACACAACAACACAACCGTTACCACACAACAACACAACCGTTACCACACACACAACAACACAACCGTTACCACACACAACAACACAACCGTTACCACACACAACAACACAACCGTTACCACACACACAACAACACAACCGTTACCACACAACAACACAACCGTTACCACACACAACAACACAACTGTTACCACACAACAACACAACCGTTACCACACAACAACACAACCGTTACCACACAACAACACAACCGTTACCACACACACAACAACACAACCGTTACCACACAACAACACAACCGTTACCACACACACACACACATAAACACAACCGTTACACCACACACACACACAACAACACAACCGTTACCACACACACACACAACACAACCGTTACCACACAACAACACAACCGTTACCACACACACACACACACAACAACACAACCGTTACCACACACACACACACACAACAACACAACCGTTACCACACAGACAACACAACCGTTACCACACACACAACAACACAACCGTTACCACACAACAACACAACCGTTACCACACACACAACAACACAACCGTTACCACACACACACAACAACACAACCGTTACAACACACACACAACAACACAACCGTTACACCACACACACACACAACAACACAACCGTTACCACACACACACACAACACAACCGTTACCACACAGACAACACAACCGTTACCACACACACAACAACACAACCGTTACCACACAACAACACAACCGTTACCACACACACAACAACACAACCGTTACCACACACACACAACAACACAACCGTTACACCACACACACACACAACAACACAACCGTTTCCACACACACACACAACACAACCGTTACCACACAGACAACACAACCGTTACCACACACACAACAACACAACCGTTACCACACAACAACACAACCGTTACCACACACACACACACACACAACAACACAACCGTTACCACACAACAACACAACCGTTACCACACACACAACAACACAACCGTTACCACACACACACAACAACACAACCGTTACACCACACACACACACAACAACACAACCGTTTCCACACACACACACAACACAACCGTTACCACACAGACAACACAACCGTTACCACACACACAACAACACAACCGTTACCACACAACAACACAACCGTTACCACACACACACACACACACAACAACACAACCGTTACCACACACACACACACAACAACAACACAACCGTTACCACACACACACACAACAACACAACCGTTACCACACACACACACAACAACACAACCGTTACCACACACACACACAACAACACAACCGTTACCACACACACAACAACACAACCGTTACCACACACACAACAACACAACTGTTACCACACACACACACACACACACACACAGCAACACAACCGTTACCACACACACACACAACAACACAACCGTTACCACACACACAACAACACAACCGTTACCACACACACACACACACACACAACAACACAACCGTTACCACACACATAAACACAACCGTTACACCACACACACACACACACAACAACACAACCGTTACCACACACACACACACACACACACAACACAACCGTTACCACACACACACACAACACAACCGTTACCACACACACAACACAACCGTTACCACACACACAACAACACAACCGTTACCACACACACAACAACACAACCGTTACCACACACACAACAACACAACCGTTACCACACACACAACAACACAACCGTTACCACACAACAACACAACCGTTACACCACACACACACACAACAACAACACAACAACACAACCGTTACCACACACACACACAACAACACAACCGTTACCACACACACACACAACAACACAACCGTTACCACACACACACACAACAACACAACCGTTACCACACACACACACAACAACACAACCGTTACCACACACACACACAACAACACAACCGTTACCACACACACACAACAACACAACCGTTACCACACACACACACAACAACACAACCGTTACCACACACACACACACACCAACACAACCGTTACCACACACACACACAACATAAACACAACCGTTACCACACACACACACAACATAAACACAACCGTTACCACACACACACACAACAACACAACCGTTACCACACACACAACAACACAACCGTTACCACACACACACACAACAACACAACCGTTACCACACACACACACAACAACACAACCGTTACCACACACACACAACAACACAACCGTTACCACACACACACAAACACAACCGTTACCACACACACACAAACACAACCGTTACCACACACACACAACAACACAACCGTTACCACACACACACACAACACAACTGTTACCACACACACACAAACACAACCGTTACCACACACACACAACAACACAACCGTTACCACACACACACAAACACAACCGTTACCACACACACACAACAACAACACAACCGTTACCACACACACACAAACACAACCGTTACCACACACACACAACAACACAACCGTTACCACACACACACACAACACAACTGTTACCACACACACACACACACAACACAACTGTTACCACACACACAACAACACAACCACACACCCACACACAAACACAACCGTTACCACACACACACACACAAACACAACCGTTACCACACACACACACAACAACACAACCGTTACCCCCCACACAAACACACACACACACATAAACACAACCGTTACACCACACACACACACACCAACACAACTGTTACCACACACACAACAACACAACCACACACCCACACACAAACACAACCGTTACCACACACACACACACACACAAACACAACCGTTACCACACACACATCAACACAACCGTTACCACACACACACACACAACAACACAACCGTTACCACACACACACACATAAACACAACCGTTACACCACACACACAAACACAACCACACAACCGTTACCACACACACAACAACACAACCGTTACCACACACAAACAACAACACAACCGTTACCACACACACACACACACACACACATACACACAACCGTTACACCACACACACACACACACACACAACAACACAACCGTTACCACACACACACACAACACAACCGTTACCACACACACACACACACATAAACACAACCGTTACCACACACACACACACACACACACACACATAAACACAAAACAACACAACCGTTACCACACACACAATACCACAGCTGTTACCACACACACACACACATAAACACACAATAACACAACCGTTACCACACACACATACAGTGGAGTCACTTATCTGGATTCTCGGTTAACTCGCCAATACTATTATGTCGATGTTTTTGAAGTGGAACCGCCAAACTCCCTATTTGTCTCAGTATTTTCTCATCGGTTATGGTTGTGGGTTACGTCGATTCTTTTACGTCGCCAAACACTAATATCTCGAGCACAACAGAGGGACAATGTGTCCACTTCACATGGTAATCTCGTGACTGATGACGGTTCGAGTTCACTGCGCATGCGTGGAGTTCATGCTGCACGAGCATCAGTCCGTACGGTCGCTCTCCAGTGACGCTTCACACACTCGTGCGCCGCAGTGCCGTAACCATAGTAACCGCAATACTATCAGAACTGTGTCCGAGCGAAATCACTGTTATGAGTGAATGTGTTCATGTGTGTGTGTGTGTGTGTGTGTGTTTACACTGTGAGTGAAATTGTGTTTGAAGTTGAAGTTTGCGTGCTGTTCTGGTGTGTGAGCACGCTGTTCTGGAGTGTGTGTCTGTGGTGTGTGTGCGCGCTGTTCTGGTGTGTCTGTGGTGTGTGTGCGCGCTGTTCTGGTGTGTGTGTTGTTGTGTGTGCGCGCTGTTCTGGTGTGTGTGTTGTTGTGTGTGCGCGCTGTTCTGGTGTGTCTGTGGTGTGTGTGCGCGCTGTTCTGGTGTGTGTGTTGTTGTGTGTGCGCGCTGTTCTGGTGTGTGTGTTGTTGTGTGTGCGCGCTGTTCTGGTGTGTGTGTGTTGTGTGTGCGCGCTGTTCTGGTGTGTGTGTTGTTGTGTGTGCGCGCTGTTCTGGTGTGTGTGTGTTGTGTGTGCGCGCTGTTCTGGTGTGTGTGTTGTTGTGTGTGCGCGCTGTTCTGGTGTGTGTGTTGTGTGTGCGCGCTGTTCTGGTGTGTGTGTTGTTGTGTGTGCGCGCTGTTCTGGTGTGTGTGTTGTGTGTGCGCGCTGTTCTGGTGTGCGAGCACGCTGTTCTGGTGTGTGTGTTGTTGTGTGTGCGCGCGCTGTTCTGGTGTGTGAGCACGCTGTTCTGGTGTGTGTGTTGTTGTGTGTGCGCGCTGTTCTGGTGTGTGTGTTGTTGTGTGTGCGCGCTGTTCTGGTGTGTGTGTTGTTGTGTGTGCGCGCTGTTCTGGTGTGTGTGTTGTTGTGTGTGCGCGCTGTTCTGGTGTGTGTGTTGTTGTGTGTGCGCGCTGTTCTGGTGTGTGTGTTGTTGTGTGTGCGCGCTGTTCTGGTGTGCGAGCACGCTGTTCTGGTGTGCGTGTTGTTGTGTGTGCGTGCTGTTCTGGTGTGTGTGTTGTTGTGTGTGCGCGCTGTTCTGGTGTGTGTGTTGTTGTGTGTGCGCGCTGTTCTGGTGTGTGTGTTGTTGTGTGTGCGCGCTGTTCTGGTGTGTGTGTTGTTGTGTGTGCGCGCTGTTCTGGTGTGTGTGTTGTTGTGTGTGCGCGCTGTTCTGGTGTGTGTGTTGTTGTGTGTGCGCGCTGTTCTGGTGTGTGTGTTGTTGTGTGTGCGCGCTGTTCTGGTGTGTGTGTTGTTGTGTGTGCGCGCTGTTCTGGTGTGCGAGCACGCTGTTCTGGTGTGTGTGTTGTTGTGTGTGCGTGCTGTTCTGGTGTGTGTGTTGTGTGTGCGCGCTGTTCTGGTGTGTGTGTTGTTGTGTGTGCGCGCTGTTCTGGTGTGTGTGTTGTTGTGTGTGCGCGCTGTTCTGGTGTGCGAGCACGCTGTTCTGGTGTGTGTTCTGTTGTGTGTGTGTGCTGTGTCTTACAGGTATATTCCCGTTACAGTCTCTGCTGTTAGTTGCTGCACATATGCCTTTTGTTGTTAGCAAACATATACAGTGTGTGTACATTTATATAGCATGCCGATCCTTCATCAAATAAATCGCCATATTGGCTGCTGGTTATCTTGATCATCGGTTCTCTCAACGCTTTTTTCCCCCCCGAGGCCGTCGACACTAACGTGGACAGAACCCAACTCCACTGTAGATAGAAAAACACACACACACACGCTCAAACTAACACACACACACTTGTCAAATGTCAGATAAAAAGTCTCAAAAGTAATGTTTAATTGTGTGATTCTGTGGCAAATGTAAAGAGAACATCAGTCCTGCACACACACACATACACACACACACACACATACACACACACACACACACACACACACACACACACACACACACGATCAGCAGTACCTGCTATCCCTGAACGCTCTCCGCCGCGCCGTTCCCGTAGCCACCTTTAGACTTCATCTGCGCCTGCACCGAGTCCACCTGCACACACACACACACACACACAACCCATCAGAACCCTGCTGCACACAACACATCCTTCATCAGTGTGTGTGTGTGTGTGTGTGTGTGTGTCAGATCTCCTCAGAGAGAGAGATTGAGCTCGTCCTTGTGTGTGTGTGAAGTGTGTGTGTGTGTGTGTGAGAGTATGTGTGTGTGAAAGAGAGTATGTGTGTGTGTGTGTGAGAGAGTATGTGTGTGAGAAAGAGAGTATGTGTGTGTGTGTGTGTGTGAATTTAAGTGTGTGTGTGTGTGAGAGAGAGTATGTGTGTGAGTGTCAGTAAATCTGCTGGTTTGTGTTTGTGACAGCCTCTCATAACACAGTCAGGAGGTTCCAACCCCTTTATCACCCCTTCACTCATTCATTGGCTCTATCATTCATCACAGTGATACTTTTATAAGTGATTTACAGAAGTTTTTACCTCATATTCTAAACATTAATTAATTGTGATCACTATTGTTCACGTAGTGAAATACACACGGTTTTAGCCAAATAATAAACAAAGTAATAGGGTTAGACAAACCATATTTTTATACAAACAACATATAAGCCTCTCCTACAAATGAGCACTGTTTTCATGTTCATCGGACCTGCCGTTTCTCTGCAGTATCGGCAAAAGCGCAAGGAGTAAAATGTGACTTCTTACCCCGTGAGCGGGGCTCGTTTTAACAGACAGCAGGTTAGTTGTAACACCATGTTATCCAATGCAAGTTCATTCACGTATTTTTATTTGTTTAAAAAAGTTGCATCTTGATGATCATTATATATGATGATAATTAAATATATTTGTTTCCTTTATTTTTTACATTTGTTGTGTTTTGAACATTGTAATGACATGAAAAACGTTTTAATAGGTTAATACAATGCAAAATATATGATTATTGATGCAACTTGTTCAATAAGCTTAGTGTTACAACTAACCCCGCGCTGTCTTGTTTACTTCAGGACCGGATAGCAGTCAATATGTGTTTTTCACGTCTTTCAAAATGGAACCATCTTTTAGCCAAGAAGATGGTAATCATAACAATATAAGATTAGACTAACAATCTTTCACACATTCTTTGAAAATCGAAAAACAACTACTATAACAAAAAATATTTACATGCTGCCAAAAGAGTTTTTCCTGTGATTCTCATCCAAACTTCCATGAAATTTCTCGAAAAATGGCCAGAAGACGTGTGCAAACAGTGTGATGAAAAGCGAGGTATTACTGTATATATATATACAGTAATACCTTGGTTTACAAGTTTAATCTAAACGTTTGTACACCAAAACAATTTCCCCCATAAGAATGCACTAAAATTCATTCCACACGACCGTAAATGCCCATTTTTAATATTGTTTTGGTTTTAACCTATTAATTACATTTAAAATTATAACCATTATAATCTCATATAAATACTAATTAATAATTGACAATTAAACTCTAAAAATACTTGACAATTTACTGTTATGCGGTAATTTACTTTGTCGCTGCTGGCGTGAAGGAGACGGGAGGAGGGAGGAGGGGGGAGGGGGGAGGGGGGAGGGGGGGCGGGGAAAGCAAGGGAGAACCCAAAACCCGGATTCAAGTGCAAATGAGTGAATTTATTATAATAGTGCAGAAAACAAACAAAGTGATAATCCAGAGTGAAAGTCGTGGAACGGGAGACGGGAGATCCAAAGACAGCGCGGACATAAGAGACAACGACTCGACAACACAGGAGTGGAGAGACAGATGACATGAGAATCAGGTGTGACCAATGCCCAGTGACACACACACACACACGCGCGCACACACACACTCAGGCAGAACTAGGAGACACTGAATTCATGAATCGTGACAGTTACTGCTTAGAGGTACTGTACGTATATATTTCACTACGTGAACAAAAGCGATCACAATTAATGTTAACAACAGGAGGTAAAACCGCTGTAAATCACTTAAAGTATCACTGTGGTGAATGATGCAGCCAAACCGAACGACGCTGAGAGAATGAGCGAGTGAAGGGTGATAAAGGGGTTGGAACCTCATGACTGTGTTTAGGATATTTCCAGTAACAATGTGTGTGATGATGCTGAGCGTTAGGACTTTTGCACACAAAAATGTGCGTGGCCGAGGGAATATTTTTCAGTGTGTGTGTGTGTGTTACAGTCAGAAGATAGAAGGCCTGAAGGAAAGATGAACCCACAAACACCTGAAAGAGCAAGAGTTTCCTCACTTCATGTGAGCCGGAGATTCCCAGGGAAGCAAGAAGTGATCAGAATCTCACGGCTGCCCAAACGTTTGCGTAAAACTCTACACGTTCCCATTTATCATGAGAATATTTGTTGTTCTGAACACGATTTGTGTTTGATTAACCCTTTGTTTGAAATGAACCTCACAAACAAAAATAAAAATGTGTTTTTTATAATAAATGTGTTGTAGAAAGTGTTTAATGCAAGTATATTTTTCTGCACAAACTCAGAGTGAGTTTGATATAAATGTTCTTGATCATATCGAACGCTGGTAACCGTCGGACGCAGAGAGTGTGTGTCGTGATGGACGCAGAGAGTGTGTGTCGTGATGGACGCAGAGAGTGTGTGTCGTGATGGACGCAGAGAGTGTGTGTCGTGATGGACGCAGAGAGTGTGTGTCGTGATGGACGCAGAGAGTGTGTGTCGTGATGGTGTGTGTGTGTGTGTGTGTGTGTGTGTTGGAGGTGTGTGTGTGTCGTGATGGACGCAGAGAGTGTGTGTTGTTGGAGGTGTGTGTGTGTCGTGATGGACGCAGAGAGTGTGTGTTGTTGGAGGTGTGTGTGTGTCGTGATGGACGCAGAGAGTGTGTGTTGTTGGAGGTGTGTGTGTGTCGTGATGGACGCAGAGAGTGTGTGTCGTGATGGACGCAGAGAGTGTGTGTCGTGATGGACGCAGAGAGTGTGTGTCGTGATGGACGCAGAGAGTGTGTGTCGTGATGGACGCAGAGAGTGTGTGTCGTGATGGACGCAGAGAGTGTGTGTCGTGATGGACGCAGAGAGTGTGTGTCGTGATGGACGCAGAGAGTGTGTGTCGTGATGGTGTGTGTGTGTGTGTGTGTGTTGGAGGTGTGTGTGTGTCGTGATGGACGCAGAGAATGTGTGTTGTTGGAGGTGTGTGTGTGTCGTGATGGACGCAGAGAGTGTGTGTTGTTGGAGGTGTGTGTGATACTCACGGCAGGCAGACCCATGTCTCCAGAACCCACGTGTGTCATGTGAATGAAGTTTGTGGGTTCTCCGATCATAGAGCGATCTATCCTCCGCCTCCGCTTCTGCAACTCACACACAACACACACAACAATGAGCGACACACAGCAAGACTCGAACCGTTGAGCGCAGACGCGGCTCTCCGCTGCTCACGGCTCTGAACGGCACTAGCGTGTTGACCGTGTGTTGAGCGTGTGTTGAGCGTGTGTTGAGCGTGTGTGTTGACCGTGTGTTGAGCGTGTGTTGAGCGTGTGTTGAGCGTGTGTGTTGACCGTGTGTTGAGCGTGTGTTTAGCGTGTGTTTAGCGTGTGTTGAGCGTGTGTTGAGCGTGTGTTGAGCGTGTGTTGAGCGTGTGTTGAGCGTGTGTTTAGCGTGTGTTTAGCGTGTGTTTAGCGTGTGTTTAGCGTGTGTTGAGCGTGTGTTGAGCGTGTGTTGAGCGCGTGTTGAGCGCGTGTTGAGCGCGTGTTGAGCGCGTGTTGAGCGCGTGTTGAGCGCGTGTTGAGCGCGTGTTTAGCGCGTGTTGAGCGCGTGTTGAGCGCGTGTTGAGCGCGTGTTGAGCGCGTGTTGAGCGCGTGTTGAGCGTGTGTTGAGCGTGTTGAGCGTGTGTTGAGCGTGTGTGTGTTGAGCGTGTGTTGAGCGTGTGTTGAGCGTGTGTTTAGCGTGTGTTGAGCGCGTGTTGAGCGCGTGTTTAGCGCGTGTTGAGCGCGTGTTGAGCGTGTGTTGAGCGTGTGTTTAGCGTGTGTTGAGCGTGTGTTGAGCGTGTGTTGAGCGTGTGTTGAGCGTGTGTTGAGCGTGTGTTGAGCGTGTGTTGAGCGTGTGTTTAGCGTGTGTTGAGTGTGTGTTGAGCGTGTTGAGCGTGTGTTGAGCGTGTGTTGAGCGTGTGTTTAGCGTGTGTTGAGCGTGTGTTGAGCGTGTGTTGAGCGTGTGTTTAGCGTGTGTTGAGCGTGTGTTGAGCGTGTGTTGAGCGTGTGTTTAGCGTGTGTTGAGCGTGTGTTGAGCGTGTGTTGAGCGTGTGTTTAGCGTGTGTTGAGCGTGTGTTGAGCGTGTGTTGAGCGTGTGTTGAGCGTGTGTTGAGCGTGTGTTGAGCGTGTGTTGAGCGTGTGTTGAGCGTGTGTTTAGCGTGTGTTGAGTGTGTGTTGAGCGTGTTGAGCGTGTGTTGAGCGTGTGTTGAGCGTGTGTTGAGCGTGTGTTGAGCGTGTGTTGAGCGTGTGTTGAGCGTGTGTTGAGCGTGTGTTGAGCGTGTGTTGAGCGTGTGTTGAGCGTGTGTTGAGCGTGTGTTGAGCGTGTGTTGAGCGTGTGTTGAGCGTGTGTTGAGCGTGTTGAGCGTGTGTTGAGCGTGTGTTGAGCGTGTGTTGAGCGTGTGTTTAGCGTGTGTTGAGCGTGTGTTGAGCGTGTGTTTAGCGTGTGTTGAGCGTGTGTTGAGCGTGTGTTGAGCGTGTGTTGAGCGTGTGTAGCGTGTGTTTAGCGTGTGTTGAGCGTGTGTTGAGCGTGTGTTTAGCGTGTGTTTAGCGTGTGTTGAGCGTGTGTTGAGCGTGTGTTGAGCGTGTGTTGAGCGTGTGTTGAGCGTGTGTTTAGCGTGTGTTTAGTGTGTGTTGAGCGTGTGTTTAGTGTGTGTTGAGCGTGTGTTTAGTGTGTGTTGAGCGTGTGTTTAGCGTGTGTTGACCGTGTGTTGAGCGTGTGTTGAGCGTGTGTTGAGCGTGTGTTGAGCGTGTGTTTAGCGTGTGTTGAGCGTGTGTTGAGCGTGTGTTTAGTGTGTGTTGAGCGTGTGTTGAGCGTGTGTTGAGCGTGTGTTGAGTGTGTGTTGAGCGTGTGTTGAGCGTGTGTTGAGTGTGTGTTTAGCGTGTGTTGAGTGTGTGTTTAGCGTGTGTTGAGCGTGTGTTTAGCGTGTGTTGAGCGTGTGTTGAGCGTGTGTTGAGTGTGTGTTGAGCGTGTGTTGAGCGTGTGTTGAGCGTGTGTTTAGCGTGTGTTGAGCGTGTGTTTAGCGTGTGTTGAGCGTGTGTTGAGCGTGTGTTGAGTGTGTGTTGAGCGTGTGTTGAGCGTGTGTTGAGTGTGTGTTTAGCGTGTGTTGACCGTGTGTTGAGCGTGTGTTGACCGTGTGTTGAGCGTGTGTTGAGCGTGTGTTGACCGTGTGTTGAGCGTGTGTTGACCGTGTGTTGAGCGGGTGTTGACCGTGTGTTGAGCGTGTGTTGAGCGTGTGTGTTTAGCGTGTGTTGAGTGTGTGTTTAGCGTGTGTTGAGCGTGTGTTTAGCGTGTGTTGAGCGTGTGTTGAGCGTGTGTTGAGTGTGTGTTGAGCGTGTGTTGAGCGTGTGTTGAGTGTGTGTTGACCGTGTGTTGAGCGTGTGTTGACCGTGTGTTGAGCGTGTGTTGAGCGTGTGTTGAGCGTGTGTTGACCGTGTGTTGAGCGGGTGTTGAGCGGGTGTTGACCGTGTGTTGACCGTGTGTTGAGCGTGTGTTGAGCGTGTGTTGAGCGTGTGTTTAGCGTGTGTTGAGCGTGTGTTGAGCGTGTGTTTAGCGTGTGTTGACCGTGTGTTGAGCGTGTGTTGAGCGTGTGTTGAGCGTGTGTTGAGTGTGTGTTTAGCGTGTGTTGACCGTGTGTTGAGCGTGTGTTGACCGTGTGTTGAGCGTGTGTTGAGCGTGTGTTTAGTGTGTGTTTAGCGTGTGTTGACCGTGTGTTGAGCGTGTGTTGACCGTGTGTTGAGCGTGTGTTGAGCGTGTGTTGACCGTGTGTTGAGCGTGTGTTGACCGTGTGTTTAGCGTGTGTTGACCGTGTGTTGAGCGTGTGTTGAGCGTGTGTTGAGCGTGTGTTTAGCGTGTGTTGAGCGTGTGTTGAGCGTGTGTTGAGTGTGTGTTTAGCGTGTGTTGACCGTGTGTTGAGCGTGTGTTGACCGTGTGTTGAGCGTGTGTTGAGCGTGTGTTTAGTGTGTGTTGAGCGTGTTTAGTGTGTGTTGAGCGTGTGTTGAACGTGTGTTGAGCGTGTTTTGAGCGTGTGTTGAGCGTGTTTTGAGCGTGTGTTGAGTGTGTGTTTAGCGTGTGTTGAGCGTGTGTTGAGCGTGTGTTGAGCGTGTGTTTAGCGTGTGTTGAGTGTGTGTTGAGCGTGTGTTGAGCGTGTGTTGAGCGTGTGTTGAGCGTGTGTTGAGTGTGTGTTTAGCGTGTGTTGAGCGTGTGTTGAGCGTGTGTTTAGTGTGTGTTGAGCGTGTGTTTAGCGTGTGTTTAGCGTGTGTTGAGCGTGTGTTGAGTGTGTGTTGAGCGTGTGTTTAGCCTGTTTAGCCTGTTTAGCGTTTGTTGAGCGTGTGTTGAGCGTGTGTTGAGCGTGTGTTGAGCGTGTGTTTAGTGTGTGTTTAGCCTGTTTAGCGTTTGTTGAGCGTGTGTTGAGCGTGTGTTGAGCGTGTGTTGAGCGTGTGTTTAGTGTGTGTTGAGCGTGTGTTGAGTGTGTGTTGAGCGTGTGTTTAGCCTGTTTAGTGTGTGTTGAGCGTGTGTTGAGCGTGTGTTTAGCCTGTTTAGCGTGTGTTGAGCGTGTGTTGAGCGTGTGTTTAGCGTGTGTTGAGCGTGTGTTGAGCGTGTGTTTAGCGTGTGTTGAGCGTGTGTTGAGCGTGTGTTGAGCGTGTGTTGAGCGTGTGTTGAGCGTGTGTTGAGCGTGTGTTTAGTGTGTGTTTAGCGTGTGTTTAGCGTGTGTTGAGCGTGTGTTTAGCGTGTGTTGAGCGTGTGTTTAGCGTGTGTTTAGCGTGTGTTGAGCGTGTGTTTAGCGTGTGTTGAGCGTGTGTTGACCGTGTGTTGAGCGTGTGTTGACCGTGTGTTGAGCGTGTGTTGAGCGTGTGTTGAGCGTGTGTTTAGCGTGTGTTGAGCGTGTGTTGAGCGTGTGTTGAGTGTGTGTTGAGCGTGTGTGTGACTCACGGGTTGCGGCTGTTCGGCGACGCAGCAGCTGAAACACACCCAGAACTCTGTCATGCTGCTTCTGCACACACACTTCCTCCGACTGACTGCTGCTCTCTCTTCCTGTCTTACACACACTGCTCTCGCTCGACCGCAAGCGTCTACAGGAAACGACTCGACACGCACACGTGAGGCGGCGCCGACCGGGACACTGATCCTGCTGAACCAACATGAACATCAGCATCACACACACTCACACTGATACACACACACTCACACTGATACACACAGAAAACAGCTGTTTTACACTGATATAATATTACACTGTTTTACTGTATCAGTGTAAAACAGCTGTTTTCTATGAGAATATATAGTAAAGTGTAATTTATTCCTGTGATTAAAGCTGAATTTATTAGATGATAAATACAGTAAAACAGTGTAATATTATATCAGTGTAAAACAGCTGTTTTCTATGTGAATATATAGTAAAGTGTAATTTATTCCTGTGATTAAAGCTGAATTTATTAGATGATAAATACAGTAAAACAGTGTAATATTATATCAGTGTAAAACAGGTGTTTTCTATGTGAATATATAGTAAAGTGTCATTTATTCCTGTTATTAAAGCTGAATTTATTAGATGATAAATACAGTAAAACAGTATAATATTATATCAGTGTAAAACAGGTGTTTTCTATGTGAATATATAGTAAAGTGTCATTTATTCCTGTGATTAAAGCTGAATTTATTAGATGATAAATACAGTAAAACAGTGTAATATTATATCAGTGTAAAACAGCTGTTTTCTATGTGAATATATAGTAAAGTGTCATTTATTCCTGTGATTAAAGCTGAATTTATTAGATGATAAATACAGTAAAACAGTGTAATATTATATCAGTGTAAAACAGCTGTTTTCTATGTGAATATATAGTAAAGTGTCATTTATTCCTGTGATTAAAGCTGGATTTATTAGATGATACAGTAAAACAGTGTAATATTATATCAGTGTAAAACAGCTGTTTTCTATGTGAATATATAGTAAAGTGTCATTTATTCCTGTGATTAAAGTTGTATTTTCAGCATCATTACTTCAGTCTTCAGTGTCACATGATTCTAATATGATGATTTGATGATTAACAAACATTTATGATTATTATCAGTAATGGAATCAGTTGATATTTCTGTATAAACTGATTATTTTTCTGTGATGAACAGAAAGTTCAAAAGAACATCGTTTATTAGAAATAGAATGTTTTGCAACATCATAAATGTCTTTGCTGTCACAGTTTAACACATCATTGATGAATAATAGTATTAATTTCTTTAATCTCTCAATGGTATTGTGTGTTTTAAACACTGATAATGATCATAAATGTTTGTTGACGTTGTTCTGACTTCTGATCACGTGACGTGATTGATGATGATCGATTATCGATCAACTCTGACTCACACGACAGCATGTTTTGATGGAGGATTATGACTGCATGTGATCAGAGCTCTTACACTGCTGTATAATATTATATAAAGTATTTCTGCTGTAATGTGAAGAAACAGAAGCGCAGCAGGAAACTAGCATGCTAACAGTCAAACGAGCGCTTCTACAGCACAGCTGGACGAACAAAGTTGAGTTGAGTTGAAAACACAAGCTTTATTTTCCCAGCTCGCGCTTGTAATAACTATTTTGTATCAGAACAGTTTAATTAGAAAGGGAAGATGCGATGGCTTACCTCGAGCACTTCCTGAACGCGTC